>MKEJ01102920.1:0-12441 GCA_001753735.1 Embelia ribes | reverse complement strand
TTTAAAAATCAAAGAACCAAACACAATATTAGACATCAGAGAGTTTGTGGGCATACCCCTTTCCACACTTTTAGGCACCGAAGCTAAGCTCGGGAGATCCTCCTCGGGAAACAAGGCTACACCTAGGGGGAAAAGAAAATTTGGTTGGTCTGGTACTCGGCAAGAAACATCTTACTTTCAGAATCATATAACTCACCTTAGGAGCAAGTATCCGAGCCCAAATTCGGATAGCTACTCTTCAATTATGCAGTAGAGTTTCTTTTTTAAATTTCTTTTTTCTTTAAAAACAAGAAGCTTCATTGATGACCTTTTAAGTATGAGAGATTTGGAACAAAATTTTATTAATTTAAATTAGTATTAGAGTAGTATTCAGGGAAAGAAAGTCTACCGCGTTGCCTTACACATAGGAAAAAATAGCAATATTTTAAAACTCGGACTAGATCGGTCGGTCGGATCGGTTGAACCATAAATCAACCACCCATCTGGTCCGGGCATAATATTGGATCGGAAATGTCAATGAATCGGTGTGATCCGGCCGATTTTCTGATAAAACCGGTGACCCGGCCAGATTGAACCGAACCGGATCATATATAATTAAAAAAAATGTTAGAAAAAACTAATGGAAAGGAAAATAGAGGTAGTGATATCTCATTAGTCATTTCTTCACCAGTGTTGAATATTAAAAAAAAATTATAATTTATTTTTTACAATTTTTTTAAATATAAATTTTACAGTGTCATAAATTTTTTAGAATTTTTTAATATAGACCGGATTATGCAGTTCAACTTATGACCCACCAGTCCAATCAATAATCAGGTAACTCAGTACCCTGACCAAGTCGATGACCGATCCGAATTTTAAAACATTGCTAGCTATCCTCTAGGTACAAAACGTAATTTTTTTTTAAAAAAAATTTGTAAACTAATTTATTTTGTAAAATCAAGTAATTTACAACGATCGCGGCATTATAAACGAAAAAAAATTTGGAGATAAAAAAATAAGAAATTTTTTCTTTGTATTGGATTCAATACATTATTTGTATTGGATTCAATACAAAACATTATTTGTATTGAATAATTCCAAATAAATTTTGAAAGATACTGCTACCATCGCTGTAAAGTATTTAATTTTTTAATATAAATTATTTTGTTAAAAAATTTAAACAAGTAATATTTTTTTAGAATATGACGAAAATTGCACCGATAAAACAACACATAATTTGAATCCGTAAGTGGAAAGCTATAAAATATCGTTCAATTGCATTCTAAAATCGAATTACTCTTTTTTATTGTTCCTCTTTCATGCGAGGAAAACAGTAGCACCAGTCTCCAAACTCCACTCCAAACCGTTGCCAACAAATAAAACAAAATTGAGGTTACATAAGTAAATGACAAAAAAAAATGCTACTTACCCCCTGTTGAAAACATCCATAAAAAGGTGAAAAAAAAATCACCAACGAATAATCGATAAGTTCTTTCAATAACGTAGGAAGAACCTTAAAATAAAATGCCGGACATGTTAACTTGGTTAAAAAGAAAAATACCATCAACAATATAACTTCATTTGGGAAGAACTCAAGTTAGGTAACAACCTATTAGAGTTATTAATTGTCCCCAATCAATTGAATATTTGGTGTGGTATGAATTGTACTCCTCTCTTTTCCCTAATATTTCTTTTACTACAAAGTGTGTGCAATGTCACATGGTATGTGAGCGGACTATCGATGTTAGACTCTAACTCAACTGTTTATTATTATATTAACTTGATGACTCAATTCTTAAATTATTTAACAAAGTGAGTAATTCATTATAAAAGAAAAGTTAAAATAAGTGAATGGAACGTATCAAATAGCCAAATTTATCCTTACATTTTATTTCAAGTGAATCCAATTTTTAAATGGGGAAAAAGAAGTTTCAACATTAATTGAAAATAGAAAAGAAAAATAAATAGCAGTCGTGGGTAACATGAAATTAGAGCGAATGAAAGAAATAAGAGGCGATGCATTGAACCAAAAAGGGGGCAAAGAATCCCGTAGATATTGGGAATGAATGTGGAGGATAGGACGCATGACACCAAATTCAGAGACAGAGAGAGAGAGAGAGAGACAGACAGAGAGAGAGAGACCTGTCTTGTTTTTCTCTCATCAATTTCTATTTTTCTGAAATATAAAATATATGTAACGTATCTTCATTTTGATCCTTTTCTTTAATTTCATCACTCAATAAACGTTTTTCACTCTTTGCGGTTTTACTAGAAGCTGTTATGTGAAAATGATATGGAAAAAAATTGGATCAATTTCACTGAGTTTTTAGTTTATAATGTAGAAGATATTGATAATCCGAGGTTATTCATTTAACAAAAATTGAGAAATTTATTTTATATTGATTTCTATAGCGTAAAAATCTTAATCTTTCAAAACCATAAACCAAAAGAATCTTAGCCTTCAAGTTTTCATTAGTAAGACTCTTTACTGGAGTACGAAGTAGTTTATAAATGTTACAAGTCTATCTATACAGAAAATGCTTCAATTCACATTTTTTTTAAACATAAATAAAATTTACCCATTGATATAATGTAATGCGGCATCTATAAAATTTCACCAATTACTTTACTTGTTATTTTTTATTATACCATACGTTTTTATTTTGAAATAAATTTTTATAAATAATATGTATAAAATTTTTGAATTGATTCAACATAATAGTCCAAAACATTGTTAAAATCATGAACCAAGAAAAAAAGAACTTATTTCTAGTACTATATTCTTTGAAAATTATCTCCCAACTTTCAATTAACTTCTACAAGGGTAAATATACACTTCCTTAGTCGACAAATAATAAACCCAATATGATCCATAATTTAAAAGAAATTCAAAAAATAGCATTTCAAACTAATAGAATGTATATTATCAAATTTATTTTTGTTATTTTGTCTTATTCATTTCAATTGTAACGACGGAAGACAAAATAAATATATTTAAATTTTATGATCATTTCATCATTTATAAATTAGAATGGAACGATTATTGTCCATATAAATAAAAAATGAACCAATTATTTGTTTCGTGGGCGGAACGAAAAAAACTCAGTGCCAAAAAAAAAAGAGAACGCGGTAGTGAGCACGGCCGCGTCCCCCTCATTTCTCCCGTTTTGCAATAAATAGTCTCTCCTCTTTCTCTCCCTCCGCATTACAATATTCACTCTCTTTCTTTCTTTCTTTCTTTCTTTTTTGCTTTGTTTCTTCTCTCTCTATATACACACGCACACACAAAAGCTCTGAGTTTAATCAAAATTCGAAGGTGTGTATTTTATATATCTCTATTTGTCTTCATAAATCACTAATTAATCTCAATTACCCATCTTCTATTTCTTTCTGCCTTCTTTATCCTCAAGCCCTCAATTTCATTTTTCTCAAATTTTTCCCACAATTTTTTTTTGTTTATCTTAATTTCTAATTTACTCCATCTCCATGTGCAGATAAATTCTAGTTGATGCTTGCCTCAGCCTCCGAAGGACTAGAAAGAGAAACCGCAAATAAATAAATCTCCCCAGAAATAGAAAAACCAGACTATATAAATAAACATACGTATTTTTTTTTAAACCAATAAATCAATGGCCTCGCCTTCAATCTCCAATCTGGAATCAAATCCCACCCGAAAACGCCGGAAAATTGAAAAGATAACCGCTAATTCCAAAATCGAGAACTCGAATTGGAGAACAGAAACCCAGCAGCAGATCTACTCCGTGAAGCTCATCGAAGCCCTCCGCCAGTCCCACCGTGACACATCATCACCTCGTCCCACTGCCGTGCGCGCCGCCGCTGACCGTGCACTCGCCGCCGCGGCGAAGGGCCGGACCCGATGGAGCAGGGCGATCCTGACGAGTCGACTCAGGCAAAAACTCGGTCAAAATGAAAAACACAGAAAGGTTAAGGTGACCGGTAATAGCCGGTTTAAGAAACCGGTTGTTGGTACGAAGTTAACGGCGATACAGAAGAAGGTCCGGGTGCTGAGCCGGTTAGTTCCCGGTTGTCGGAAGGTCTCGTTCCCGAACCTTCTAGAAGAAACGACGGATTATATAGTGGCTCTCGAGATGCAAGTCAGGACTATGAGTGCTCTAGCCGGCCTTCTCACCGGTGGTGCCGGCTCGGCTGATCGGCTCGGGCACAATGTATCTTAGGCGCCTTTGTATTATTTTTTAATATTATATATATATATATATATATTCATAAACAAAGAAAAAAATTCTCATTAGTATGTGAATTGCGTTTTGTTGTACACGTGCTTTGTTATGCTTTGGAAATTACTCCAAAGTAGTTATTCATGATTATTTACTATTATTATATTGTTTATTTTTTTACTGGTACATAAATATAGCGCTAGATCGATGATACGAGATCATATAATTACCGTCATTTGATTGTAGATCTCCAAATCTTTCTTTATAGATTTATGGTTTTATATCATTACAGTGTTTGGCACTAATTTTAAGCCGGCAAAAAATAAATGTGAGAGGTTCAATTAATAAGAATCAAAGTTTTATCCATTGGACATTAGTATATAAATGACAACAATTGTTTTGGGAAACATTTGTTAACTGCTATAAGGGAGGTACTATTGAGTGGGAAACCATTTATTCCCGGAAAAATATTCGACTTGTTTCGGTATTGTCTCGTGAAGGTACTTATGTGCCCATTTGTGGCATTATTAGACAATTAAATTTAGGGTAAATTACACTTTGCCCCAATGAGGTTTCTGACAATTTCATATTGCCCCCAAAGTTTCAAACAATAATTTTTTTAATAAAAAATTATAACGAAAAACTATACAAAATATACCATTTGACAGATATTTTAGTAAATTTTTGAGTTATTATATATAAATTTACTTTCACTTTGCCTCCCAAAAATTTGGGGGTAAATTGCAATGGCCACCAAACCTCATAGGGGCGCAATGTAATTTCAGAAACTTCATAGGGGCACAATGCAATTTCAGAAAACTCAGGGGTTTCTGAAATTGTCAGAAACCTCCAAAGTTTGGTGGCCATTGCAATTTACCCCCAACATTTCGGGAGGCAAAGTGAAAGTAAATTTATTTATAATAAAAAAAACTCACAAATTTACTAAAATACTCCTCAAAAAGTATATTTTTTATAGTTTTTCGGCATAGTTTTTTGTTAAAAAAATTATTGTTTACAAATTTGGGGTCAATATGAAATTGTCAGAAACCTCATGGGGCAAAGTGTACTTAACCCATGAAAATTTCAACAATGGAGCAGTCAAAAGCAGAACCCTGATTAGTCAATATCAATTTGATTTCTCTGAAACAAAAAAGTAAGGCATTTGTTCTCTCATAAAAGTAAAAAACAAATAGAATAAGAAACCCAAAGTATTCCACATGAGCCATTCAAGATATTACATTCCAAATAAAGCAAGAAACGATTGCTGGGAAAATTATATTCATTTATTTCATACTAGCAATAATTACTACAGCTCCAGAAGCCTGTTCACAAAGACAGTAAATGTAACATGGGATAGCAAGCAAAGTGATGTGGTATATATTTAGCATTTAATATTTAAAAATAAATGTTTAGGACTTTATGTTATTGTTATTATTTTTACTTTTTTATTAATTGTACTAAACCATTAGAGTTAAGCCCATTAGGATTTCTTAAGAACCTCTAAATAGGCATTATAATGTATCTTTTTAACAAGAACTGAGTTGTGAGAATTTATTAAAGAGTGTTGGATCTTTTTTTTATTTGGGTGTTGGCTTCTAATTTCTTTTGTTCGTTTTTATTAAAATTCCACCTTTTGTTCGTTTTTGTGATCTATCCTTTTGGTATTTAATGCCAACTTCCCAATATAAGTAGAAGTGAACACTTATTGCTATTAGCATTTCAGGACATAATGTATTTTCTGCAATCAGCGTCAAGGAACCTATAATGGGCTTGTTTGGTTCACTACAGAAGTAAATTACTTCTATACTTATTACTTAAAAATAAAAATGTTGTTTGTTTGCACCAGTTAAAATAAAATACTTTTTACTTAAAAATACCAAAAGTATACTTGTGCAGAAGTAAAGATTATTACTTTTTCCACAAAAGTATACTTCTCTCGTACATTATTCTATTACTATTACTCTTACTTTACTCTATTACTAATTACTTTTCACAATTCCCAATACTAAAAAGTATATTTTTTTCAATTTATACCAAATACACATACAATACTTACAAGAATTACATAAAAGTATACTTTTTCACCTCCAATAAAAAAGTATACTTCTATACTTTTAAAATACAACCAAACAAGCCCATCATATGCTCCCTCCGTCCCAAAAAACCTGTCAAGTATCGAAAAGTCAAAATTTTAACAACTAAATCATTAAATGATTTCAAAAGCATTAAATGAATTTTAAGTTTACAAATTTGCCCCTAATAAATGTGATTTTAATGTATTATAATTACCAAACCCATTTAATATGAAGGGGTAATTTAGTAAGTTTAAATTTTTATTAAACTTATTTTTAGAAAGTGGACATCATTTTGGGACGTCCGAAGATGGAAACGTGGACAATTATTTTGGGACGGAGAGAGTAGCAAATTTAATAGTTCATGTCTCAAAGTGCAATTCGCAACCTTTATGTGCAAATTACATGACTATGGGTACATAAAGTGTTGCATTCCAACAGGGGATTCCTTCGCTAGAATATATGACCCTAGCCATTGCCTACACAGTGGTTATTGTTCTACAAACGATATTCATGGTAACTGGTGGAAGGAAAAGTTCAGTAGCATTAAGAATGTTCATGAATATCATTAAGTTATCATTCTGTCATTGAGAAGAGCAAGATATTTACAACTAGAGAAACAGAAAGATTTTAACATAAAATGACTGCATAAAAATCAGCTAACCTGGATGAAATGGAAGACTATAAGGGAGAAGCCAAAGCTCAGGGGGTAAAGGATTATTTCCAGACCATTCATACACTCCAAGTACCTGTTACCATTAACAAAAATATAGCGATAATCAAACAAACGTTGAAAAGTAGAGTAGCCTACTCATTGCTTGAGCATATAAGAAGCTAATATGACAGCACAAAACTCAACTGAAAGCCACATTTTTCCCCATGATGTTGTTGCAGTAGCACCACCATGGTCCAGAACCCATTTACGCCCTTTCTCCACAGCCCCATCTCCGCCATCAACTTCTTCACCAAGCAACCTCAATGCGACATAGTTCAAAGTCGTACCAAACATGGTACTAGGACCCTCAATGTGTAAGCCCCACCCACCATCTCTGTTCTGTAATTTCATGTTTAAAGCTTCTTTCATCATAAAATTATCCACAACAAAGAAAGGGCATACACGCAAACTACTCCAAGTTCGGATGCCATGATCAGATAAAAGAGTCATAAGACTTGCCTGGTGATTATAGATGTAACGGCACATCTCATGTTTATGTTCTTTGGATAACACTGTGTTCAAAGCCCCAACAACTGACAGAGATATAACCTATATACATACAGCAACGACCATGAGCATGGATCTATGAACATGGAATTGCCACTGCACTATAAGATTTTAACCTTTAAAAGTGAGAATAATATAAATTAACAATTACCAAACAAGGCAATAAGAACAAAGGGCCTGCATAATCTCCTGGCCAGTGCCCATCATGTGCCTGAAGTGTTGAATGGAAACTAATAGCTCTTCTTAGCGTAGTTGTTACATGATCCTCCGTAACATCTTCTGAATCTTTGACTTTGACTTGTTGCAAGATCACCCTGTTTGGACATTCCTTGGCAAACTACATTTAAAGAGAGAAAGAATAAGCATCAGCCTATAAGCATTAGTTGATAGATTTTAGAAGATGATTTTGATGATTTCTTTTCAAGCAGGCCTTGACATGTAGGGGTTCCGATAAAATCAGATGATTTATTTAGCAATATTCCAAAAAAAAAAAGAAGAAGAAGAAATTCTATCTATTACAAAACAACCTTTAGCACAGAATTGCAGAAGAACTCTATCTACATCCTAGATGCAAGCCAGCAACCATGAACAAAAATTCCTTTTTGCTCAACTTCCTAAAGAATTGAACGAATAAATTTGTATTCAAGTTCTAAATTCATGAACATTTGAGACCAAAAATGAAAAGCAAAGAACGAAGGTAGGTTATTACCATTATCTTAAGCAAGATTAACTTTTATTCAGTTGACTACCAACTATCAATGACATAATATTATTACTCCCTCTGTCCATAAATAATAATCCGCTTTCCCATTTTTGTATGTCCAAATATAATTGTGTACTTCCTCTTTTTTCCACAGAAAAATTAATATATAACCATATTTACCAACAAGGTTTCAATTTGAACATTGGCATGCTGTCAGAAGTGATGGATCATCGACCTGTGGTACAAATGTAATGATACCTAAAGTCATTGAATAATCCGGACAAGCATTTAATATGAAAATCTTCAGTTCTATGCTTCGAATTAGGAACTTTTCAGATCCAGAGACTTAAATCTTACCTGAACATTTAGTTATCTCTGTACCATAATGGGCCAGTAACCAGGCAATAGCGTGTACTAGCAGTCAAATTAACTGTTAGATTGTAAATGAAACAAGCGTTTCGGATAACCCTGGACCCATAAACTAGATTTTAAATTATTTGTGGGCAAATACTAGATAAATTTGTTATCACATTACGTGTCTCATGTGAAATTCACAACGTGATGTCAGGTACAATGGTTCCAAATATTCAGGATCTACTACTCTGCAGGAGTTGTGGGTCATGGGCTCATTCCGTTGGAAACAACTTCTTTGGAAACAGGGATAAGGTTATACACAAGACCTTCCCAAACCTCGCAATGTGGGAGTGTTGTGCACTGTCCTATATATATATATTACCCTGCAGGAGCTAATTAATAATAATTCAAAAAGTACATAATACAATGGCCATGCCAGAGAGCCAGAAATATTAATTATTTGCTAATTTTATTAAATTGACAATCATAGGGACAAAACTAGGCAGACTTTAAATAGTAATGAAGCCATAGAATAATACCAAATTGGTAACAATTTTAACATTCAAACAAAGGGCTATGTGTATTATTTACTCCGCAGAAGGAAAACAGCTAGCACATTATCAGATTCTAGTGTTTATAATGTTAGTTAATTGTCAACACCATTATTGACAAAGAGTAATGATATGCTCATCGAAAACTTGTACCGAATTGCATTGTGTGGTTAACAATTCGCTACATTACCCTATTTTGTAGGAAGAGAGAGAGTATGTGATGATGTAGTTAATTGTTAACCATAATGCAATTCGGTACAAGTTTTTGGTACGTATATCATCTCATTGCCAAATGTGGTGATAATGGTTAAATGCTAGTGGTTGTCATTTCTTGATCAATGGAACTTAGCCCACAAATGCAAAAGAAAAAATGGTACTATTATACCATATATGGAATCTTTAATTAATTTGAGATCTCAATCTATCTGTTGATCAGACAAACTTTGACCATTTCAGACAACATTTATCACGAAACTAATACAGCTTCGTAATGCTTCAAAATTCTCTATTGGTACAAGAAAGTACATTGTATCCATAGAAAGTACATTGTATCCATGGAAAATACACGATCATGTAAAGCACACAGAGACTCTTCCTCTCTACCCTCCCAAAAACATGAACCATGATTTTTCTAATTTTAAGAAAAAGCTAATATTGAGTTTTATTCATGCACTTTTATATTTCTGACTTTTTCTTTCTCTCTTCATATTGTCAGAGAGTTTTCGAATTGAATTTATCTCCGAGAATGTACTAAAACACCCCATGAAATGAAATTTTGTTCCAATAATCAGGGGCATATGGGCCAAGAATATAAAACACATTTAATTGTTTAACTTAAAATTTTGATTTGAAGTTTTGAACCACGTCAACCATATTAAATTTTGGAGCCAAATTGGGGCCAAAAATAAAGGTTTTTCAATAGGAAAAGTTTTGCAGAATACTCCAATTGCATAGATATGAAATCTTTCCATTCTAAATTTTTAATATACATACATTCTTCATTAAAAAAAGATATTTTAATTAAATATACACTAATGGGATGCTTACCGCATAGCCAGCCCTCTTGTAAACAAATCAAGGGAGCTCTCCAATTAAGAAATTAACAGTAGCATTTCTCAAAAAAAAAAAATTCTAGAAATAGGAATGTTTCCAATTTGCAAATTGAGAAATTAAAAAGGTTAACTGTAACAGAAAAAGAGAGCGAATGGGAAGAGAGAGACAGGAGACCTGGATGCGCATGAGGAGATCAGAGCTGTGCTTAGAGTGAAACCGATCGGTGCGAAACCCCTCGCGAGCCCTCTCTATCTCCGCCATGTCATCAGGAGATCCGATCAGGCTGGGGTCGAACTCCCACACCTGCCTGCCCACGTGTCCGTTCAGAGTCCGCACCCACGCTCCGCCGCTTCCCCCTCCCGCCTCCGCAATCTTCAGCCTCCACATTCTGTTATTCGACAATGGATTCCTGGAGAGATGAGAGAGATTTTGTATAGGCAGAGAGAGAGAGAGAGAGGATGTTCAGAGAATACTCCAATAGAGGGAGAGAGAGGGAAATTATTTGGGAAGAGGAGAGGTGTAGTAGTTTTGCACAGGACAAATGGATATGTTTTTTAGGGATATATATATATATATATATATATATATATATATTTGTTTTTTTTTAGTTGTTTTGTTTTTCAATTTTTGGAATTTATCAATCAAAAATATTTGCTTCTAGCTGTGTTTTTAAGTGGGCAAGCTTATTTGGTCGGCCTTTTAATAATTTTTAAATCCAAAGTAATACAATGAATGTTTAAATGTTTAATAATAAGTTTCTTATTTATATAATTAAAAAATTATTTGATGAATATAATACATAAAAATTGATGATAATTCTAAATTGAAGCCACGCACCCATTAAATAATATTTTAAGGGTTATCTCATCCCAATTTTCCATTTGTTCCCCTCCAAATCCTAAATTGCGTGCTCCCAAGTCCCATGAGAAAATACTCTATGTATTTTTTCAACTTTAAACAATAGTGTAATTGTAGTTTTGGCTTTCAAATAATAAAAATTAGAAGATAATTATGCTTTAAAAAAGGCATTTTATATTTTTATAATGATAAATTGCAAACAAAATATATTATAACTTAAAAAATAGATATATAATTTCTTTGGTTTTTGAGATGGAAAATATAAAGTAAAAATAAATATAGACCAAACGGAGTTAAAGTTTGTTAAATGTTGAAAATTGGGCCCACACATGGTTACTAATTAAATTTAAAAATTTGTTATGAATTATTAATGATGTGACCTTTTACTTGGACAATAGAATCATAGAGCTCAATCATTAAATAAAAATACTATGTGTTATGCAAGCATAACACACCATCTTAACTTATAACTCAAGTATACAAAAAGGGACATGGGGAAATAGAAAGAATGTGCATAAATAAAACGCAAAAAGAGCACCAAAAAGAGAGAGAAATAAGAGAAAATAAGAGTAAGAATTGATATAGTTTGATATAGATTTCAAGTTTTATTTTATATGTTATACCATGTCATAATTGCTCTTTTTTATATTAATACAAGTATGCATCTGTATTAGCCCTGTGTATTAGGCCCAGGTTAAACTTATCTTAACTTGAGGCTAAATCACGTAATTCTTGATCTCCTATTTTACTTTCTACAAATTACTTTATTTGCTTTCTAGCATGATTCATAATACGTTATCAACATGAGTCTCTTCCAAAAAAAATTGTTAAATTTTGCAGGAAATTTTATAAATTCCTCAAGATTTATATATGGAATTTCCTGGAAAAAAAAAGTTAGAGATGAGTAAAATAAGATTGGCTCACAAAATCGTTTTCATAGTCTATTATCTAAAGTCAAATAAAGAAAATAAATATATTTTGGTGACTTGAAAAGATAATGGAGAAAGGTATTTGACCAATATGGCCGAGTAGGGAAGAAATTCGACCATTCTACAGTTGAAGGGCTTCTATGTACAGAGTCATTAAATCCAACAAAGGAAAGTACTTTTTTATAAAAAGTTTTGGATATCAATTTCATCATTGAAATTAAATTAATATTGGTTACCATATATTTTTCACTATATTACAAATATGATCACCTGACTATGTGTTTTAATTTAGGTGTTCTGCTAAATGTTTGATTAAAATGAAGATATATGACATGCGAAGTAAATATGAGAGATTTGGTCATAGCTTTATTTATCCTCATTATGCTCATATTGTATAAAGAAAATAGTAAAAGATTCAATAGTCATGAACACGACTAGAGAAAACAACTAGGGCCATGTATTTCAATAGATAGGGCAACATTTAAAGAAGGCTTTAGAAAGCGGCCTTTTATTTTGCTAAA
>MKEJ01102918.1:0-15282 GCA_001753735.1 Embelia ribes | reverse complement strand
CCCAATGATCCAACTTATCAAGTCAACATTCATAGAGATGACAACGTTAAAATCCCTCCTAGTTATGGTGATAATATTATAAATAATAATCACGGGAATAACAATAATGAGAATAATTTTAATAATAATAATAATCAAAATCAAATTCCAAATGTGCAACAGATACTTCAGGCACTCCAAGCTTTGCTTGGGAATGTATATTTAAATAATGATGCACTTGTTCATAATCCCGATATTCCTTCCGATGGTCCCGATGTTCCTTCCGATGGTCCTCCTCCTACTCCTCCACCAATTCATCATCAATTTCCTCCTCATTCTCCTCAACTGCAATACAATGTTCCACAGCTACAGTATGGCGGGCGGCAACACAATATGGTGGTCCACAACCATATAATGCCTTCTGGATATCCGCAGTGTGCATAATATCTTGCTAATCCTATGGATGTTCCTGTCGAACAAATTCTTAATCCGATGAATTAGAGTCCTCTACAATTACTATACTTAAAAAAAACTTATATTCTATTTATTTTGAAGAACCAATTTCACAATCTCTGAAAATTACCTCGTGAGTGGAAAGTAGACAAGATTGAAATCCAAATATGATATGTTACAAACTTAATCACACCCATGGGCGAAAGACCGATTTTATTGCTCCAGTTACCTTAAAAATTCAAGCATATGGTAAACGATATGCAAACAAGCATGTTTGAGTCACATTTGTGCATAAAATCCCTCCATTTGACACATAAAACATCGGTTCATTTAGTTGCAGTTTTTAAGCAAATAAGTTAGTTTGTTTTTGGCTAAGATAAAAGTTGGATGCATGTAGTTAACA
Organism: Embelia ribes; assembly: GCA_001753735.1. Taxonomy (NCBI): domain Eukaryota; kingdom Viridiplantae; phylum Streptophyta; class Magnoliopsida; order Ericales; family Primulaceae; genus Embelia; species Embelia ribes. The sequence goes on along the minus strand of MKEJ01102918.1, from coordinate 14,447 downwards.
ATTTCAAACTTATTTAGTCCAAAACAACAAATAAACTCAGCTTAAAGATGTGTGGACAACTTTTAAGCAAAAGAATAGTTTGAGCGTCAGAGCCGTTAACCATACAAACCCAAAAATATAGGGTTTGCTACAATCCCCTAGATATAGGAGACCCCTATTCATCCTCAACACTATTTCTAAATTTTAGGGGATCTGGTGTGGGTGTTCCCTATATTCCAGCCTAAATTTTAGATCTCAGACATATGAGGATCAAAATATAGGTAATAAAACTGATACAAAAGCAAACAAAATTGAAGAAAATTAAAGGGGCTTTTTTTACCAATCATGATGATTTCTAGAGAATCAAACCAAGGAAGATCTAAGAAAATTAACACAGTTAATTGTATCGGTAAATTAATTGAGTGATTAAACAGAGTAAAAGTGAAATTGAGAACAGAAACAAGATCGAGAGAGAGAGAGAGAGGGGGTCGGGGCGGTTAAAACCCTAATTATACCATCGTAGCGCTCGGCTTGTTCGGCGAGCTTGGCGATGTACACGTAATTCTCTCTCTCTTTCAATGAAGCCATGACCGCCGATCTCTCTCTCTCTCTCTCTCTCTCACTCGTGCTGCTGCTGCTGCTGCTGCTCTCTCTCTCTCTCTCTCAATCTCTCTGTGTGTATTAGCGTGAGTGTTGCAGAATCATCGCCTCGGCAATCTCCACCGGCTCACTGAACGATTCATCGCGGAAAAGAACAAATACCCAGGTCAGATTTTGGAATTATATGCAATGGCTTTTTGTTTGATTTCAATTCCGTGCACATTTTGTCCTCTTCCTTTCGGTAGAGGGAAAAAAAAGGAAATAAATTGGGGTTAAAAATGAAAAAAATACGTGTTGCTTTCATTCGTGATAATCATGTCTCTCTCTCTTTGTTTCTTTGTGCAATGTGTCTGCAGATTCTCTCTTGATAAAACTCTCTCTCTCTATCTCTCTCTCGCTTGGATGGTGAAATTATGCCCTTACTAGGACTCGATCTCTTTCAGCCAAAGGTTTTATCTTTGTACCCTCTACTTGATTATACTCAATTTCATCATATACACAGTGATATATTTGTATATGTCAATGGGTATGAGCCACTTGCTCAGTGAATTCTCCGATTTATGGTCTCGGGTTGAACCATATCCCAACACAAACAACCACCTTTTGGGGTTTTTTGAGGATTTGCCCAGTTTGGAGCTGGCCTCAATCTGCACAAACTTGACATTGCTGTTGGTGTTTCTCTTCATCGTATCGGCACGACAAATTTCATTCTGTGTCGGCCGTATTCGTATCTTGAAGGAGGATTCGGATGGGAACTCAGGCCGCATTCGTCGCTCCATCGACTATGAAACTCGGACCATTGAAATCGGTACTTCATACAAAGCATCACTTTTTTGTTGCTTTTATATTTTGTTTTTGCAAGTTTTGGTCCTAGGGTTTGATGGTGTTGGCTGCATAAGAAAAGTTTCGAATTGGGCACTTTTGATTTTGCCCGCATCTCAAGGGTTAGCTTGGTTCGCACTTAGCTTCTCGGCCCTTCACTGTAAGTTTAAGGCCTCTGAGAAGTACCCATTACTGCTGAGGGTTTGGTGGGTTGTCTCTTTTGTTATATGTTTGTGTACTTTGTACACTGATGGTAAAGCACTTAGTATAGACGGTTCGAAACACTTGACTTCTCATGTTTTAGCCAACTTAGCCGCAACTCCCGCACTTGCTTTTCTCTGTTTTGTTGCGGCAAATGGTCTTACGGGTATTAAAGTTTGTCAAAACTCTGACTTAAGAGACCCTTTGTTGCTCGAAGAAGACTCAGCTTGTCTTAGGGTTACCCCTTATAGTGAAGCAGGGATCTTTAGTCTGGCTACTCTTTCATGGTTGAACCCCCTCCTTTCTACCGGTGCAAAGAGACCCCTTGAGCTAAAGGACGTCCCACTTCTCGCCCATAAAGATCGTTCAAAGACATGTTATAAGATTTTGAACTCAAATTGGGAGAAGTTAAAGTCAGAGAACCCTCCACAACAGCCCTCGTTGGGTTGGGCCATTCTCAAGTCATTTTGGAGGGAGGCTGCATGTAATGCCATCTTTGCGGGGTTGAACACACTCGTTTCTTATGTGGGTCCGTATATGATTAGCTACTTTGTGGATTACTTGGGGGGTAACGAGACATTTCCCCATGAGGGCTACATTCTGGCGGGAATATTCTTCACTGCCAAGTTAATAGAGACTGTAACGACCCGACAATGGTATCTTGGGGTCGACATTTTGGGCATGCACGTGAGATCGGCCTTAACAGCGATGGTGTATAGGAAGGGGCTCAAGCTCTCAAGCTTGGCCAAACAAAGTCACACAAGTGGTGAAATTGTTAATTACATGGCTGTCGATGTTCAGAGAGTGGGGGACTACTCTTGGTATCTTCACGATATTTGGATGCTCCCAATGCAAATTATTCTAGCACTTGCCATTTTGTATAAAAATGTTGGCATCGCTTCTGTTGCTACATTAATTGCGACCGTTATCTCTATTGTTGCAACCATCCCATTGGCAAGAATTCAAGAGAACTATCAAGATAATTTAATGTCTGCCAAAGATGATAGGATGAGGAAGACCTCTGAGTGTTTAAGGAACATGAGGATTCTCAAACTTCAAGCTTGGGAGGAGAGATATAGAGCGAAGTTAGAAGAAATGAGGAAGGTAGAATTTAAGTGGCTGAAAAGGGCTCTTTACTCCCAGGCTTTTATCACTTTCATATTTTGGAGCTCCCCCATATTTGTTTCGGCTGTGACTTTTGGTACTTCGATAATATTGGGTAGTAAGTTAACAGCGGGTGGCGTTCTCTCAGCGCTTGCCACTTTTAGAATCCTCCAAGAACCCCTAAGGAATTTTCCTGATTTAGTTTCAATGATGGCCCAGACAAAAGTGTCACTTGATCGGATTTCGGGTTTTCTTTTAGAGGAAGAGTTGCAGGAAGATGCAACCGTGGCTGTACCTCGAGGTACAACAAATTTTGCGGTTGAAATTAAGAATGGGGAGTTTTCTTGGGACCCCTCTTCTTCTAGCTCAACGCTGTCTGGCCTTGAGATGAAAGTCAAGAAGGGTATGCGTGTAGCTGTCTGTGGCATTGTTGGTTCTGGAAAATCGAGCTTCCTATCTTGCATACTTGGTGAGATTCCGAAAATCTCTGGCGAAGTAAGTCAAATTTTAGTCATAGCTTCTTGTTTCTGCTCGCTTTTCAAGCACTTCTCTCCAGAGTTTTCCTTTTACCAAATTAACCAAATTTCGTGATTTTAGTTTTTGAGTGACTCTTTAAATTAGTGACACTCTTGAAATTAGCATGAAAAATGTAAGAGAATAACAGTTTCTACCTGGTTGCAAGTTTCCAACAGAAAATCTTTCTTTCCTGATAAAGTGCATCATTCATAAATTCTGAACCAATTCACAATATTTGTTTTTTTTGTTACACCCATTTAAAATTTTTCAGGTTGTGTTATCCTTGCATATAAGTTTGTGTTTCTGCTTGAACAACTTTTAAGAGAAATCATGGTTGAGAGATTAAGTTTTAGTGGTGGTTTGAGCAAGTTACTAGTTTTTTTACAAAATTCCTAGTCAAGTGATGGAGTTTGGTAAATTATATGAAAGAGCTGTCTATCTCGTGAAAAGCTCTTTTATGTTAGACCACGTATATGATACTGTGTATCCGTGTATATCAATTTTAGGTTAGGGTATGTGGCTCTGCCGCTTATGTCTCCCAGTCAGCTTGGATACAATCTGGAAATATCGAGGAGAACATATTATTTGGTAACCCCATGGATAAGGCAAAGTACAAGAGTGTTATTCATGCTTGTTCGCTGAAAAAGGATCTGGAGCTATTTTCCCATGGAGATCAGACCATCATAGGTGATAGAGGCATAAATTTGAGTGGGGGCCAAAAGCAAAGGGTGCAGCTCGCGAGAGCACTTTATCAAGATGCTGATATTTATTTGCTTGATGATCCTTTCAGTGCTGTTGATGCACACACTGGGTCAGAATTATTTAAGGTTTGTTTCGACTTTTAGTATCTTCCACTTTTCAAGGACAATCAGATGAGTTTTAAGGATATAATATGGAATTGCAGGAATACATTATGACGGCTCTAGCTACCAAGACTGTAATATTTGTAACCCATCAAGTTGAGTTTTTACCTGCTGCTGATTTGATACTGGTAAGAAATCTTCTTTTTCTTTGATGAAAATTGCATGTCTTTGTCTTATATAGATATTTGGTTTTTTCTTTTGCCTTATCTGGTCCTCCTAAATAGTAATGAAGTGGATCTTATTACCTTCTTATTTAAATGCCATATATTAGTGACCCCTAGGACAGTTGCTGATCTATGTTCATTGCTTAGTCCATGGGCATGCGTTTTGTTGTTATATCCTTCCCTAGTTTTAGATGGGAAATTAAAGAGCTGCAAAACTTGACCTTTTCTGGAAGCACTTATTCGGGGAAACACTTTTTTGCACTAGGAAATAGTAAGATAAATTGATAATTACACCGTAGGTGACATTGGTAGTTACTAATTTCATCATCGTTCAATTTTTATGAGAAACAGTAATCTGGTTTAGATGTGGAAAAGAATCAAACAGCTTGGATTTTTTTTTTAAACTGAAAATTATGCATTTAATTTGTCATGCTCGTGCTGTGTTATGCTATGCTAACTTACTTTTTGCCCAATATCTGTCTGCTTACAAATTTTCAGGTTCTTAAGGAAGGGCATATCATCCAGGCCGGGAAATATGATGAACTTCTTCAGGCAGGAACCGATTTTAGAACTTTGGTTTCAGCTCACCAAGAAGCTATTGAATCTATGGATCTTCCAAGTCATTCATCTGAAGATTCAGATGAGAACACTGCCTGTGATGGTTCTATGGTACGAAATAAGAAGTGTTGTTCCATTGAAAATAATATGGACAAGTTGGCAAAGGAAGTACAAGAAGGTATATCGGCTGTAGAGCAGAAAGCCATTAAAGAGAAAAAGAAAGCCAAACGTTTGAGAAAAAAACAGCTAGTTCAGGAAGAGGAGAGAGAAAGGGGGAGAGTTAGCATGAAAGTGTACTTATCGTATATGGCTGCGGCATATAAAGGCTTATTGATCCCGCTCATAATTCTGGCTCAAACATTATTTCAGGGGCTTCAGATAGCTAGTAATTGGTGGATGGCTTGGGCCAATCCACAAACACCAGGAGACAAACCTAGGACAAGCAGTGCGCTACTCCTTATTGTTTACATGGCTCTAGCGTTTGGTAGTGCTTGGTTTATATTCATACGTGCTGTTCTTGTTGCTACATTTGGTCTAGCAGCTGCTCAGAAATTGTTTTTGAAGATGCTTCTTTCTGTTTTTCGAGCTCCGATGTCCTTCTTTGACTCCACGCCAGCTGGAAGAATATTGAACCGTGTAAGTTATTTGTTCTGTTGAACTGAATGTTTGTCTGTTATTGCTTCTGTTTTTCTGCTTGTGCTTGTTTTTGCTAAAAGATTGAAAGATAACATAATTGTCGAAATGATATAGGTAATACTTACTACATAAGAAGTAGAAACATAAAAGTGGAGCAATTTTAAAGGAGTTCTAATCCCCGAGCGTTTATGCGTTTTTCATTTATTCTCCCTAAGTTTCTTTAGCATGAATCGGCTAATTTTGTTAAAAAATTTGTGGTTTTACACATCAGGTATCTATTGATCAAAGCGTTGTTGACCTTGATATTCCTTTTAGACTCGGAGGGTTTGCCTCAACTACTATCCAGCTTCTTGGTATAGTTGGAGTGATGACAACTGTTACTTGGCAAGTATTGCTTCTTGTTGTCCCAATGGCGATTGCGTGCTTATGGATGCAGGTGACTGAATGATTTCTATTTTATTCTAATGTTCATTATTTTTTAACCGCATCATGAATACGGTAGTGCCCTATTACGTTTGACTTTGCAATTCATTTTTAGCTACGGTTGAGTGTCTGTCTTGATGCAGCCATCTTAAACGAGTTATTATTGTACTCATCTTAAGTTACCACCGTCACACATCTCTTTTGCTTTATTCCCCTGGTTTATAAAACCTTATCTTGCACTCTCTGTTTTGTTATTTAACAGTTTTCCACTCTTTTTTCTTGTTGGTTTTTGATCATCTGTCAAGATCAGAGCTATAGATGTGGGTGTGTGTATATATATATATATTGTAGATTAGGGTTCTTAACATAACTGGCTCAAAGTGTTGTGTGAATGTGTTATCTAATTTTATTCTTATTATGAAGCACAGAAATATTACATGGCTTCCTCAAGGGAATTGGTTCGCATTGTTAGCATTCAAAAATCTCCAATAATCCATCTTTTTGGTGAGTCGATTGCTGGAGCAGCCACAATAAGAGGATTTGGACAAGAAAAGCGGTTCGTGAAGAGAAACCTATACCTTCTTGATTGTTTCGCTCGCCCTTTCTTTTGTAGCCTTGCAGCCATAGAGTGGCTCTGCCTGCGTATGGAGTTACTCTCCACCTTCGTATTTGCGTTTTGTATGATTTTGCTCGTGAGCTTTCCTCATGGGAGTATAGATCCAAGTAAGTGACATTTTCGTTATTTTTTTACAATGAAATTCAATTTATGTTTATTTCTTGTAAGTTGTGAAACCATTAGATATCTTGATTCAGTCATTTGCTTGAATTCTTCCTGATCCTGGGAAACAAACAAATTTTGTTGGTGGTGATTCTTTTCAATATGCATATTTAGCTGGCTGAAATATTTCCAATACATTCACTGTATCTAGTGATACAAGTAAGAGCACAAGGCGTTACATTTTCTAAATGAAAGCTTATGCAACAAGTTAATTTGAGTTTATTTTGCATATCCACTCAAGATAATGAAAAATGTTATGGATGATAAATTAAACAATTGTTAATATTCAGAAGTGAGAATTAAAATCCATGTGCATATGTTTTTTTAAAATTTTTGTTTGTCCTTTTGACGGGAAAGAAGGCAGTGCAACCACTGAGCGTGCGATGTAAAATTAATTTAATAGCATGGAGAAAAGGATAATTTAGTAATGCAAACATTTTGTGTGTCATCTAAGGTAGTGACAGTGATTTACGAATACTTGTCAATAAACATATAAGCTTATTTGGCTATCTATAAGTTTTACTGAGTACATTGTCAACATTTGATGACTTGGAAGTGTTTCACCTATGAAGGCATGGCTGGTTTGGCTGTCACATATGGGCTCAATTTGAATGCACGGTTGTCCCGGTGGATTCTTAGCTTCTGCAAGCTTGAAAACAAAATTATTTCGATAGAAAGGATTTATCAGTACTGCAAAATCCCTAGTGAAGCTCCACCAGTTATTGAGGATTCTCGTCCATCGGTGTCATGGCCAGAAACTGGAACAGTAGAACTTATTGATTTGAAGGTGTGCAGTTTTATCACCCCCTTCTTATGTTATGAAGCCTCAAGTCTAAATACGTGACCAACTATATGCCAGGAAAGAAACTAACTCATTTTACCATCCTGTTTTCTCAAGGTTCGATACAAGGAAAATCTTCCGGTTGTGCTTCATGGCATATCGTGCACATTTCCTGGTGGGAAAAAGATTGGAATTGTTGGGCGCACTGGAAGTGGTAAATCTACTTTGATCCAGGCATTGTTCAGATTGATTGAACCTGCAGGTGGGAGAATTATTATAGACAACATTGATATTTCAACTATTGGCCTTCATGATCTTCGTAGTCGCTTGAGTATCATACCGCAAGACCCCACCCTATTTGAAGGGACCATTCGCGGGAACCTTGATCCCCTTCATGAGCATTCAGATCAAGAAATATGGCAGGTCAGCCTTTTCTTTCTTCGTTTAGTGTTTACACATGTATGGATACTGATTTCTATATCTTCTATCGTGGACTAAATGTTTTGAAAAAGTGAAACTTAAATCTAGTTTGGAGATCGCAAGGAACTAATTTTGCCAATATTTCTTGATGGTTGGGTTCCAATATCTAGATCCTTGAAACTTCAATCTATTGTACCTTCTCCAAATATGCATTTCTGATTTTCTTCGTCAAAGCACCCAGAGAATCTTGCATGGGAAACCATTACAAATATTTTCTCACCTTCCTCAAATATTTTCCTCACATTCACATTTTCCCATTTCTCGGTGACTCCAATTTATGAGCATGTTTCCAGTGACTGTTTAATCTTTGTTCTTTCATAGTGAAAACTTTGAATTTGGCGCAGGCACTTGACAAGTCTCAACTAGGGGAAATAGTTCGGCAGAAGGAGCAGAAGCTCGATACCCCAGGTACCTTTTGCTGACTTTTTGAGCATAACATTTGAGCTATTTTGCTACTAAATCTGAAAGTTCAACTTTAGCAATGTCCGTGACTAATTGAACTTGTGCACGCGTCTGCAGTTCTAGAGAACGGAGATAATTGGAGTGTTGGACAGCGGCAACTTGTTTCCCTAGGTCGGGCTTTACTAAAACAGGCAAGAATTTTGGTACTTGATGAAGCAACGGCTTCGGTTGATTCGGCAACCGATAATCTTATCCAGAAGATCATTCGAACAGAGTTTAGGAACTGTACCGTGTGCACAATAGCTCATCGCATACCAACTGTCATCGACAGCGATCTAGTTTTGGTCCTCAGTGATGGTAAGTATCCTATTTACCCAATCTCTAATCTTCAGTTTTGTGGACATATTGGGTGTTTTTAGTGAATTTTCCATATGCAGTATCGTTAGTGTCAGGAGTTTCCTTGTATTGTTAAATTATTTTCCAATTTTGTGAATCTGTCATTTGAGTAGCAGGCTTCAAAACAAAAGCCATTTTTGTGCTATTGTAATAAACGGTCTTTAAGGGCTATACAAACAATTTTTACTACTTGACATTGACATACCGAAGGTCTTTGACAAAGCCTTAGAAAATTCTTAACGTTTTAGTTACTTTATTTTCTGTCTTTTTGTTCATGTCATTTGAGTTGCAAGTTCCAAAGAAAATCCATTACTATGCTATTTTAGTAGACGCTCTACGGAGGTTATACAAACAATGAACTATGCACTACTTGACGATTGACATATCAATGTTCTCAGACAGGTTACTTTATTTCTGATTTTGTGAATGTGTCATTGTAGTAGCAGGATCTGGAAAAAAAAAAAAAAACAATCCATTTCCATGCTATTTGGTAATGAAAGCTCTCTACAGGATATACTAACAGTGATCTATGCACTACTTGATAATTGATGTTCCAAAATTCTCTGACAAAGTCTTACAAAATTCTTAATGATCAAATTTTCTCTTTAGTATGCAAATACAGGAAAAGACTCCAGTGTTTTTTTCCATGATACATTGCTGTTTTATGTTCAGCATTTTTAGAATTTTTTGTCTATATTGTGTCTGTTTGCATATAATTTCTGCTATACGTACTGAAGAACTTCATTAAAATTTTGCTTAACAATGAAGTTGGTGTCATGGGTATACTTCGGAACACTTGTCACTTTTTAATGTACCTTTTCCTTTTTATTTTCTTATTGAGATTGACATGAAGAGTCACCTTGTCCATATGTAGTTTGTGTTTTCACAATAAAATTTAGCTTTGCATCAACTTCTGAGTTTCTATTTCACATACTTAATTTCTGTTTTTTATGTGAGTTTCTTCATGATCAGATCCTGTAAAGTTCTCAGCATATATCTTCACTTCAGGCTTTCTTTCATGCTACAGTGATAACTTTTGGGTATGCGCACATTTGCTTTCTACAAAGGGTTAATCAAACCTATTTTTTTGGAACCGTGCTGCAGGTCGAGTTGCCGAGTATGATACTCCAGCTCAGTTATTAGAGGACAAATCTTCCATGTTTCTTCGGTTGGTTTCAGAATACTCATCAAGATCAAGTGGCATACCGGATTTTTAAATTCCAACGGAAGTGCTCAATAATAACCTTGAAGATTACAAGCGAGATCATATGTACCAGTGTCCTGAAAATGAACGTCCAATTATCCGTTAGTGAGCCAAAGCAGCTAAAATTCTAGATGAGTCCAAACTTAGAGAATCTAATTTCGTGATGAAGAGCGTATAAAATATAATTTCTCCCCAATTGAGTTTTGTAAGGAGTGTATATGCTGGCATTCTCTTGTATCAAAAATAAGTTTGGGTGTTTCAGCTCAAGGTTAATAATTCCGGAAAAGCTGAAATGGGGCCGTTACGATGCACGATCTAGGAAACCGTTTTTTGCAGTGGAATTAGGTTCCTAATCTCTGTAGTTTCTTGTAAAGAGTTCAGACTTCTTCTACTGTTTCCACTAGTGGAATTATAATGCAAATTTTGTTATCTAAATTCTAGTTTCTTTTCATGGCTTGTTTTCACTTTTGAAGTACTGGAACCTGTTGCATCGTTCAGGATAAAGTTTTCTTCATGTTGTGTTTGTTATGGGGTGAATGATTGAGGGTGAAAGGCTCAACAATCAGCTTTTAATCGAAGTAAACATCATCCCTATACACAGTCGAAAGTATCCATCGAAGTGGCTATGATGCAGCAATATTCAAGCTATCTTATTTCCGTGATATTTTATGCAAAGATTTAGAGGTATCATTATTATGTTTCTATTTCCGAAGAACTGTGTTTTCTGTAAGTAAATTCTTCTAGACTATATGACACTTAGGGTGTTGATATGGTCCACGCGGACTGTTTGGGTTTGCAGGCTGTGGGCGTGGGGGCGTTTTTGGAGAAAATATAGGGTCCACATTCATGTCACATCCGCTTGTAGGTGAGGGCCGGCCCGTTCTGCTTCAAGTCGATTGACTCAAAAACTAAAGAGATAGTCAATTCACCTTGATGGATAGTCAATTGTATTCCTATATTTTATAGTGGTTATAAATAATTAGTTACAAATCTAATAATTTGAGGTCAATTGACTTACTTACAAGGTAAGTCAATTGCCTATAAACTATGGGATGCGAAGTGGCTGATAGGACGGGTCTATGGGACTCTTAGGTCTGTGTCCGCGGTCCCGTATCAGTAGTGGGGTAGGGCGGGTACGGGCTAAGATCAGGGTGTGTTGCAGGTCGAGTACGGGCCAAATATGGATTGCGGAGGGCCAAATGAATACCCCCAACTCTTCTCTTAACATGTTATGTGGATCACTGTGCTTAAGAGTAGTATAATTTAGGATAGTCCTTATATATCTACAGAAGACAATGATACGTAGCAAAAAAATATAAATGAACTGTTTAGGTAGACACCCGATGGCACGGCCATCGGTTTAATACATATAGTGCCATCGTTTCCGATTTCTGAATTAGGAATTTTTTGTCAAAACTACAAGAAGATGCACCTTGGTGGTACATAACCCCATTTATAAATTTCGCTTTGGACGGCATGATCATGAAAATTAAAGCACCTGACATATATGTGAGACGATGAGGACTATACTAAGTTTAATTAATTAATAGTAATCTATGTGATTAGTCTGTTTTAATAACAACAAACCCTTAATAGATTTGGAAGTCCTCAAAAGCAAACACGCCCTTAGTTACGCATTATAAATATTTCTCCTCCCTACACCTTTCAATGTCACATGGTTTAACCCCATGGTCAAATGTGGTCGTCAATTAATCCACATTATTCCATGCAATAAAAAAATATTAGACTATTTTCCATTTATTATACCTTATTAATTCCTTTTTAATTGTCAGCAGATTTTTTTTTTCATTCATTTTTAATTGTTCATTTAAAAAACCAATGAAGCATTAATTTCTCTTTTCTTAATTTTACCTCCAATTAATTGATTATAATGATATGTTTTGAATATTTAATGAAGGATAATAAAATAAAATATTACTATTTCTTCTCTTAATTCATGTATTTTAACCTAAAGTGACAATTAAAAAGAAATAGAGGGAGTACCTAGTAGTGATATTATTGTCAATATTAACCACTAGTTTGAGTATAGTTTAAAATGTTATGTCCGTAATGGTCAAAGAGCATAAGCTGCAGATGAGTATATAGATGTACAATTTACATACTTGGAGATCCATTAGGCGAATTCCACATGTCAGCTGTCAGCTGAAAGGACATATTCTACTTTTTTTTTATGTATTTAATATTCAATTAACTATTGCTTTTAGCAAATTGTAGTTTACTTTTGTCTTCTCAATTTTAACTTAAGCATTGGAGTCTCTATAGGCATCCACTGTCCACACTTTCAAATACACATGGAGCCTTGGGACAGACGATCTTTGGGAGCCAGCACACCACCTCGATCAATAACCAAGCCCAACATCAAAATCGGATTTTGAACATTTTCCACATACTAAAACAGGATTTACATCAATTCCATCGGGAGCTTGTGATCTTACTCTCCCTTATCCTACTGTCTTCCATTGCATATCCATTAATGAAGCTAAATGGGTTTATGTATGTGTTCAGAGACATAGCTATCAGATTTTATAAATCACTCTGTAACATAATCTTTGAATATAGATCCAATCCTTAAGTATAGGTACCAAAGGGTAGGGCTAAACATCAAACCCGTTGTACGTACCCACCCCATATCTACTGAATCCACAATCTGAGATGGAAATTATGAAACTTATACCCAAACTACAATCCACAATTACTCCGGGCTAGTTGCCTGCAAGTTCAACTACCTCATACATTTAACATCTAGATTTGCTTTTGATGGGAGGTCAATCGACTAACCTAACAAGCCATGTAACGTCCCAGAAATTTGACTAAATTTTTTATTTTAATAATAATATTAAGCATTGCATATAATATTATTATTGCGAGGTATGCGTCGAGTATATGGTTACGGATGGTGGTGGCATTACTTACAATCATACATTGTAATTGTATTGTAGTTTTAATACTGTGACCTTAATTTCTGCTTCGACAGAATTGTACGGGGTTCAATCTGCCTGGTCAGGTCGCAGGGGTCAAGGGGAAGCCGCCCCTTGCGAGGTGCAGGGTGCGGGGCAACGCCCCGTTAGAAAAAAAAATAAATATACGAGTAATATTGCATAGGAGGTACACATTACACATTACACATTTAAAATGAGTAAAAAGGGGAAGTAGACACTTAGTCAAAAGTGTCAAATTCTACTTTGTCCAGAGGTTGTCCGACAGGTGGAAGGTATCAGACAAACCCCTACAGAACTTTACTTCTTAGACAAAATTTAGAACTTTTTCTAAGTGTTTTTCTTGTGTTCAGAGGGTGTCTGTCGGGGTATCCGATGATGGACAGGCGTCGGATAATCGACTCAAAGCTGTCAGATATCTCAAAGTGTGAAAAAGTATTTTTCAACCATTTGTCATATTTTGTCTCCCTAATTATTTCCCAATTCCGAAAAGAAAGGAGAGAGAGTGTGTGGTGTGGTGACATTTTCATCCACTTTTAAAGCTCTTTAATCATCTAGCCACGGAGCTCTTTTGCGAGATTTGAGCGGAGATTCTTCACTCTTAGAGCGACGTGAACATTTTGACGTAAATTTTTCTTCCGTTCCTTATATTTAGTTTGTCTTGATTTCCGTACACTTCTTGTACGTGAAATTTTCTTTGATATTCTTGTTTCTCTTAAAGAGTAGAACATCTTTATATCTCGGTATTTTACAATTTGATTTCTTTTATTAGATCAAATTGAGGGGCATAGCGGAGGCAGATTTAGGATTTTTGCTTAAAAAGTCTCGAAGTGACTTCTAGCAGCTTAATAGGTACGGTAGCCAATGAACTATAATATAAAATTGACGACTTTAACGGTATGTAATGTGATGTGTATATATGAATGTATAGCGATCGCGTGTGTTGAATTTGGCGTGATGGAAACATTTACTAGGAGTAGTACCCTCATTGAAGACTTGGCGTGATTATGTACGCCATATAAACATAGAAAATGATATAGAAATTGTGACGTGTTTTGATATATTACATAGGCATGGTGTAGACGTAGTATTAGGCGTAGTTAATTAGCGGAGAGATTCACATGGATTATGCAAGTTGTATGTTTTCATGTTATTTGGTGGAGTTAATATTCATGTTTATAAGCATATTATAAAATGTTTATTACGGAGATTAAATGGCATTAATTTGCCTTGCATTACATAGCTTAGCATGATCATTATATATATCATAAAAGTGGAATTTTTAAACGAAAATGTGTGGCATTGATTCGGGACATAAAAGTATCAACTTTATAAAAATGCGATGAAGCAATGAGATCATACAATCTCACCATGAAAGGCAGGAAACTAGATCTAGGATACTCCATTGATCGCATCACACTATGAGTGGCAGATCAATGAATACTTTGGTCACATCACACTGTGAGTGGCGGACCTTAGTGATTTATATACGAGGTAATACTAGTCCCAATATATTTTAGCATGGATGTAAGCTTTCATAGGAGTGTGTGTGTTAGCATGGGTTGCATTCATGGGCATAATTA
>MKEJ01102917.1:0-11949 GCA_001753735.1 Embelia ribes | reverse complement strand
TTGCAATTTGTTGAATTTGTGTCTCTGTAACAAAATTTATTTATTTTTATTATAAGCATTTTTAGTTCTTTGATTTTTAAATTTTCAAATTTGAAATGCAATAATTGTTTTCATGAATTATAATATCTATCTATCATTTAGAGGAAAATTGAAAATTTTATTTGAATCATGATAGCAAATAATAAAACTAAGATTCGATTTTTTATTTTTTTTGTTACGAAGTTGTGAGAAAAATAAATCAATACCAAGTTTCAATCACAAATATTACTATCAGGGTTTAACCAAATGAACAAAATAACATTTTTCATTATACATGAAGAAGTAATATTTTTTTTCGAAAATAAAATCTTATAAAAAAATATTACGTGCAACACACGCTATGTATATCCGGTAAGAATAAAAGCCCTTGGCCCAAAATTTATTTTTAAAAATTTATGGCCTAGAATATTTCACATGTCAAATCTAACGATCCACAATAATTCATATTTCTATGTAATAACAAATATCTCATGTGGACGTTTCAGAACCCACTTTTAAACTCCGAGATCTACAAATTTGAGAGTTTTGAAAAGAGCGGATATTCCCTTGAGCAAGCAAGCAGAGAGAGAGAGAGAGAGAGAGAGAGAGCGCACTGTTTTCTCTCTTCTCGATCGAAGATCGCAGGCATATCGAGACAACAATCAAATCATCCAGCCAGCCAACGTATACATACATCTCTATATATATATACACATAAGTACATACATATACAACAAATTGCCGGTGACGAAATCTCTCTCTGGCATCAATTTTGAATTGGGTTCGTTCTCTCTATTTCGAAAACTCCAAAATCACTTCTTTCAATCCAGAGAGAGATCGAGAGAGAGAGAGAGAGAGGGAGGGAGGATGGCGGATGTGAAACTCCACATATACGATGTGACGAATAGTGAATCTGACAAGACGAACAACACGATTATGCAGATCAACAAGATCTTCAAAGACGGTATTGGTCTCGGCGGTATATTTCATAGCGCTGTTCAGGTATTATTATTTCATTTTTGGTTATTTGGGTGGGGTTTTTTAGATCTTTGGGTGTTTGTTTGGATCTAGGGTTTCTATCTACTTGGTTCTTATGCATCTTGTTAAAGGTTAAAAATGGTTTATCAAAATGGGTTTCTACCCTAAATTTTAGAAATTAAATTGTGTTATCAAAACGGGTTTCTACCCTAAATTTGAGAGATTAAAAAAGGGTTATCGGAATGGGTTTCTAGTTCGCCATTCCCACTAGTGACGCAAAATGGGTTTCCACCCTAAATGTTAGAGACTAAAATGGATTATCAAAATGGGTTTCTACCCTACATTTAAGAGATTAAAATGGGTTTCTAGTACGTCATTCCCTAAATTTTAGAGATTAAATTTAGAGAAATTATTGCATCGATTTATTTAAAAGTATTCTGTCTGTATAATTTGGAGTGGTTTGCAACAGTGTTTCCAGGACACAACTGTTCTTTCCAATTCATATTTTAAGTGTGTGGACATTATCTGTACTGCCACCTATGTTTTAGAAAGGTAGAAGGATTAAAACTAATTGGGGTTTTTATTATCTTTAGGTTTTTGCTTAGATCAGGGTTTCTCTCCGTTGGGTTCTTCTGCAAATTTTATTTGGTGTGAATTTTATAAGGACATTCCCACTAGTGATCTATTTTACCCTAACTTTTAGAGATTAAATGCAAGGAAACTCGTACTAATTAATCTAGACCTGTCCAATCTATATATAAGGGGTTCGGGTTTTTTAACTTATTGGGCCAAGTGGGGCCTAATAATGGCAAATTGATAAAGCAACAAAAAATATTGTGGAAATTGTATATTTGCATATTTTCGCCATTGGGTATGGCGAAATATAAAATGCTTAATACAATTCACCATTTCCCCCCCACATAAGTTGCCAACATCGCTGGCGAAAAATAGGCTTTACCACTTCCACATCCGTTAGAAAGTGTTACAACACTCTTAAGAAGAGTGTAAGGGTGAGGCCTACAAAACTAGAATTTTGTTTTTGTAGCTAAAAAGTGACGACTCACCTTACACTTTTTTAAGAGTGTTAGACACTCTTCTCCCTTGTTCCATGGCGAAAAAGGGATATAAATTTGATGCTTTTAAGCTTCAAATAATAGAAATATCACCAAAATTCTACTTATCATCATTATATTTCTCTTTGGGAAAAAAAGTAAGATTACAACTGTGTTGGGTTGCGGTCGTTCGTTAAGTTTGGCAATTTGGTACAGAGGTGTACATCATTTCGAATCATGTGCTCCAATTCATTGTTGGCTAGGTTATTAGTGATTTTGGTAGCCTATGATTCAAACTTTTACATTGCCTGTCAAGTTGGTGCGTTGAGACTCGAATCTGACTTCAACTTTGCAAGTTTCTTATATCAACTTGGGTGAAATGTGTCATCTCAATATTTCTGCTAAGAGTTTATGATGTTCAACCTATGTTTATGAGTAGCAAGGTGAAATTAGTTTGCAAGGTTTAGCATTAGCTCAGTGTATGTTTTATTTATTCGTAGATCCGAGTTTATTTGTCATGAATTTCTTGTATGGTGGAAGAATGATGCTGAAGGCTTTTAATTGAGACTAATATATTTTTCATTGTTATCATTAATAGTCTAATTTGAACGTTCCGGTGCAAGTTTCATACATTAATAAGCATAAAACCTACCATCCTGCTATTCCTATTAAGAGTTTATGAAAATGAGGTGAAAATTCCATTGCAGGGCTGAGTGTTAGTTTATAGTAACAAAAATGGTTCCTACGGAAGCATCTCGTGAGGACAATGTTTACATGGCCAAGCTGGCTGAGCAAGCTGAGAGATACGAAGAAATGATCGAATTCATGGAGAAAGTGGCGAAAACTGTTGATGTTGAGGAGCTGACAGTGGAGGAGAGGAACCTTCTCTCAGTGGCTTACAAGAACGTGATTGGGGCTAGGAGAGCCTCTTGGAGAATCATCTCTTCCATCGAGCAGAAGGAGGAGAGCCGTGGAAACGAAGATCACGTGGTGATCATTAGGGAGTACAGAGGAAAGATTGAGGCAGAACTTAGCAAGATCTGTGATGGGATTTTGAGCCTCTTGGAATCCCACCTGGTTCCATCGGCTTCATCAGCTGAGTCGAAAGTGTTTTACCTTAAGATGAAGGGTGACTATCACAGGTACCTTGCGGAGTTTAAGACGGGGGCTGAGAGAAAGGAGGCTGCTGAGAATACCTTGTTGGCTTACAAGTCTGCTCAGGTGTGTTGTTGAGCCATTGTTGAATTGATGTGCTAGTGTTGATATATGCGTGTATGAGTTGATTTATTCTTTACTTGTTTGTGATGATCAGGACATTGCTTTGGCTGACTTGGCTCCTACTCACCCGATTAGGCTGGGGCTTGCGCTCAATTTCTCCGTTTTCTACTATGAAATCCTTAATTCTCCTGACCGTGCTTGCAATCTTGCAAAGCAGGTAAACACACGTAATAGTTTCTTTTTCTTGTTTCCTTTTTGATTGTGTTTCCACTGCTTTGCTGAGATTTCTTCAAAAAAATAATATTTCTAATCAGTTGTGGGAATATTGGGGTTGAATCTTCTTTGTAAACTTGGGATTAGTTTTGAGTAGACTATTGAAATTTCAAAGATGGTTGGCGTCTGATACTGAAAAATAGAAGATGCAGTTGCTATGGGAAATACTCTAATAGTTCTCGTGGTTGATGTATTGCCCCTTGTTTGTTTTTGTTATGATTTTGATATGTCGGAAATGAACTCGTTATACATGTCATTGGCAGGCTTTTGATGAGGCCATATCTGAGTTGGACACTTTGGGAGAGGAATCATACAAGGATAGCACATTGATCATGCAGCTTCTTCGGGACAATCTGACATTGTGGACTTCTGATGTCGCGGTATCTCTTTGTTTCTCTCTCTCTCTAACTCTCAATTTGTCGCACGCTTCTTATTCTTATACATTGGTCACTTTGTGATTTTTGTCATAGCTTATTTTTACTGCCTGAATTATGTGGTGGCACAAAACGGCACAGCAAAGTTTTGTTGCTTACAGAGGCTAACATTAGCCTCTTGCTACGAAACCTGTGATAATGATTGAAATTAGTGTCAGTATCAGCTATGCTAGTAAGCAAAATAATTTTTCTAACTGGTTAACATTCCACTAATTTCAGGATGAAGGTGGGGACGAGATCAAGGAAGCATCGAAACGGGAGTCAGGAGAAGAGCAGTAGTGATGAGATTTAGCAGATTGTGTGTTGTACCCTTATTTTTGAGTCAATTAAAATTTTGACTGCATTTGCATGGTTTGTAGGAGTTGATCAATATGATGATATCGTAGTGCTGTTGTGCTTGGGATTGTATTACTCTCTGGTATAAGCTTGCTCTTGTTACACTTCAACAAATTTGCACCACAGTTTGTGACTTTGTTATATGAGTTCAGTCTTCGAATCAGTGATATACATCATCATTCTTCCAATCAATAACCGTCTCTCTTTCTCTAGCACGCGTTTACATCTCTTGAGAGATGGATTTATCAGCTTTACGGGAAAAATGGGTCTCTAAAGCTAGTTTGTTTGATCTTCAGCTGTATGAATGAGAATGTGGGCTTGTTTGTTTGAAGCTTGTAAGCAATCAAACAAGCCTTAGAACTGAGAATCAAAAGCAACTCTTAAGAAACATATTTTAAAATTACCAGCATTTCCAAACTAGGCTTGAATCTTCTTGGGTGTCCTTTGATTAATTTTCACGTTAGGATTAATACTTCGCTACCTTTTCAGTAATTGAAAAGAACAATTCAAGCAATCAATGGAGGTGTATGTAATGCCTAAGATACATGAGCAAACAAGACAATAGAAATCATAGCTAAAAGCGGTATAGTAATATGTAAACTATACATTGTCTTTTCTATTAGATCATATATGAATTAATGAAAGAAAGAATTAGATCGGAAAAATGGTAGGAAATTGAAATTGAGATGCGAATTAAACATTGATAACATGCTTGCAAGCTTTGTTTATGTGTTATTCATTTGTAGGGCACTTAAGTCTTATATAAATTATATAATTAGAATGAAAGTATTTCATTGCATGTATCCCTCTTGTATTCCATCGCATGATGTATTCGTTTCTCACTTTATTTCCAAGATTCGATACATTGAGTAAGACATGCTTTAAAACAATCTTTACAAACCAACATGCACCATGGTAAATATATGATTAAGGTTGTTTGTGTAATAATTTTGACGAGGATATATTCGTGAATCCATGTCTTACCCGACCCAGAATTTGGTGATAATTATATTATTAGGTGGTCAACCCATGAGCATCTTAGTCATAAGGTGAACAAAGAGGCCGCCTTAAAATTTTAATTCTAATTCCTTCGTATTGATACTCTAAAATTGCTCGTCTCAATTTAGCCACAACAATAAAAAAGCACATTGTTTTAGAAACTATATCTAAGTAATTGAAAACAATAATATGATAAATATCCTCCTGTTTTAGAAACAAAAGTGCTTTTAAAATATATATACGTAAAATGCCCCATTCGGTACTTATTTTTAGACCTTCGAAAACATCTACGGGCCGGCCCCCAGTTTTATGCTACTCGAAACCTAAAGTAGAACTCATATGACAAAGGCGCCGCCATGACCTTCTAAATAGATATGCCGCTTTACAAACCCTAAATTTAGCAATATAAATGTCTCGTTTTACCTTTCTTACCCGCGAGCCTATAATGAAATTATTTCACAATACAACGGCGGAATCTTTAAAGGGAAATACAAAGGGAGGAAAGGAGAAAGAAGATAATGGTGATCGGGATTTGGCGGAAGCAATAACGAGTATCGAAAACAACGAATAAATGATTTACCAGATATAAGGTATATTTATCTTTCTTATGCAATATATTTGAATAACGAATACAACAAAATAGGAGAAAACTTATTTAGATCTTCTGCATACCAATAGTATGAAGGCATGCATATTATTATTGTAAAATGATAAAATTGTAAAACTAATGTAACGATAAAATATTTTTACTAATTTTTAATTTTTTATATTAATTTTTTTCTATATGCGTTAGAATGACCACTTTCTTTTACATTTTATTAAATATATAATTTTTTATTTTAAAATTAATAAAAAATGAACCCAAATTTTTACGAGTCAAGCTAAGAGTTATTCAACTTCAATTCGTTTATTTAACAAGCTTTCTTTCCCTATTCACAAGCGACTCCTTATTAATTAAAGAGTTCAAGTTGAATCTTAATGATCGAGTCTAAACTTATTTACGACTAGATTCGTTTTATCGAATTTGATCTCAATACATGAAAATACTTTTTTCGTAATGTACAATAATTATTTCATATGGAATTAATATGTTTTGAAGACAAATGTACTAGAAATTAAAAATAATTTACAATAAATATTTTTAATAAAAAAATTTCTATAAGTAATTATAGCAAACTATCCTCAATTTTAATAATTAATCCTCAAAACTTCACCATTCATGTAAATTGCATGAAAAAAATTCCATGTGTAGATATGACTTCCCATTTCATCCCTTGTGACCACGTCATTGACAAAAGGGATGTCCCATGTATCTGGACCGTACAAGTACGAACTACCAATGTCATTGACAGTTTCAACGGCTCAGATGAGCAGTTAAGATTGCTTACAATCTCAAGGTTCGGATAGAGATACGTTGCCTGACACATTGTCGACCAATTCATACTTTTTTTTTTTAATATATTTTTTCCGTCTGTTCCCGCCGTCCGACTAATCCATAGGGTCCAGTGTTTCGCACCACGATAATTTCCAACACGGACAAGGGTTCAGCCTAGCAAGCTAGGGGGTGTGGCCCCAAGTGCGGCACATGTGAATCGGACTACTCACTTCATGCCTGAAATCATAAGTACCAATCATTCGATCATTAGGCCGACCTCTTGGGGTTTCAGTTCATACTCGATATACCCTGGACGGTTAAATTTTCAAGTAACAGTTAATATTAAATATATAAAATTTAAATAAAAAAAAGATTTAATTTCAAAGACTAATTAAAAAATTAATTGTCTAAATATACCAAAAAAAGACTGCATAACATCTATTCAACTACTTCCCTATGAATTTAGGGGACTTTTGGCCATCGTGCTTCCGATATTATTTATTTTTAAATTAGCAATTAAAATTAATACATAAATTTTGTATAAAAATTACAATTAAAAAAATTTATCTAATTTTAACTATTAATTTAAAAATAAACAATCCCATATGCATATTCTGAACATCACCAATGATACGCAAGCCTCAGTCCCTTCCCTATTACTCCTCAGTAAATTAGAAAATAGAAATAAGTATATATATACATATCTAAAGAAAAAGAAATAAACAGTACGACTCGAAAAAAGTACTCCAACAAAGCCCTAATTTCATTTCGCGCCCTTCAAATTGGAGAAATTCCCAAATCGAGTCCCCCAAATCGCCTCAAAATCAATTGAATCAATTATCTCTCCCGCCATAGCCACATCCCAATATAGAAATCTCACTCGTCTTCAACTACATATCTCCAAATTTAGTTGTATCTATAATTTGTATCTTTCTGTGTTCTCTCTCTTCTACATCAATCAGGTGATTTAATGGCCGTTGATAACAAGGAAGATCGTCAGGTATACATGTTTATATATATATATACGCACATATATGTATTTATATGCATATGATCCGATTCAAGAAAACCCTTGTTTGATTCTTTGTTTACAGATAGTTTTTTTTTTGTTGCTTCAAATATTTTTAGCTAAGTCTCTGATCTTGAATGTTAACTCTGTGATAGTAGTATTTATTAATTGTAACTAGTGACCATAATATTTATATGTTATCATTGAAGAAAACCCTAGTTGTTGTTTTGCTTATATATAATTTTTGTTTTGTTGATTCAATTTTTTTTAGCTAAGTTTCTGATCTGAAATGTAGATCTCAGTGATTCCGAGGTAGTGTTTGTTAATTCTGATTTGTGATTGTGACCTTCATATGTATATATATGTATATATTCTCATCAAAGAAATTTCTTATTCATTATTTTGCTTTTACATAATTTCTGTTTTTGTTGCTTTGCATTTGTTTTTTAGCTAAGCGGAGCTTCTGATCTGAAAAATGTGGATTCTGAGACAGTTTCTTAATTGTGACTGTCATCTTTACTAATATTTATAATTTTGCTTAGATTGATTGTCACTCCCATTAATTGTTTGTTAAATCCTTTGTAATTATGCATATATACTTATAGAGAACCCTATTTTATTTTTTTTGGCATTTCAATGATTTATGTTTTTCTTGCTTCAAAATTTTAAGCCAATTATAGTTTCTGAGATGAAAAATGTAGATTCTCAATGGTTCTCAGATAGCATATCTTAATTGTGACCATCATATGCATTCAAAGAATTGATAGTCACTCCAATTATTTGCTTGTTAGGGCACTTCCACATATATAACTGTTTGGGCCCCTAAATTATGATCCCTATACCTCAAAATTTAACTAGATACAATCTATTTTACTGGTGGGAATGCCCTTAGATCCTTTATATTCATGTATGTATGTATGTATGATTATATTCTTATCAAAGAAAAATCTAATATTTTGTTCCTTCAATTTTTTTACCTAACAGTAGTTTCTGATCTGAAAATGTAGATTTTGTTGTGAGTTACTATTCCTTAATTGTGATCGTCATATGTACTAAAAGATGTAATCTTACTGATATTGATAATTACTCCAATTAATCGCTCATTAAATCTGTATAGTCATACAACTATGATTTTGAAAATCTAAATCCTTTACTTTATGGAACTTTTAGGATTATAGCATTTATTAAGAATTCTTCGAGTGGTGTATTTTGTTGTTACAAGTCAACCTGTATTATAAATGATTTAGTAGTGTCTTTTGTTACGTGAGAGAAAGGAAATCTAGTTTCATTCGTGTCCCTAAAATCCTCAAAATTTTAAATTTTTTTCTCTCAAATCTTTCTCGCGCCATAATCACTTCCCAAAATAGTAACCCTACCTGTCTGGAGATCATCATCAGTACTTCTGATTTGACAGCAAGATCAGCTGAAAATGGGTGCTGCATCAACAACTGATCAGAAGGGAAAGATCATCAACGGCGATAACAAGGAAGAGAAGATCGGCAAGACATGTCACCAGGTATATTCCAATTAAACTGTAGTTTGTGATCAGGAAGCAGTTCTGGTGTGTCCTTCTTTTAGCTATTAGTGTACGGTGTGAAGATATTTCTGTTTTGTTTTTTTGATTCATTAGCTAAGCCGAATTTGTGATTGAAAGTCACTCAGTTTGGACCCTTTCATTTGCTAAGCCTAGCCTTTTCTTTTAATCGGAAAATGCAGATTCTCAGTGTTTCTGATATAGTTTTTTCAATTCCAATGATCATGTGTATCAAAAAAAAAAAAATTTTTTTTGGACCTAGAACATCGCTACAATCAATTGCATGTTAAAACAGGAAATTTAAGAACTAAATCCTTTTACATTGTAGAACCTAGATTTCAGGATTTCGATTATCATTATCCGTGAGTGACATTTTTGGCAAGGTCATCAGGTAGCCTAAATTATGGCTGATTTGGCAG
The DNA here is from genome assembly GCA_001753735.1 of Embelia ribes. Classification (NCBI taxonomy): domain Eukaryota; kingdom Viridiplantae; phylum Streptophyta; class Magnoliopsida; order Ericales; family Primulaceae; genus Embelia; species Embelia ribes. Next base: position 2,304 of record MKEJ01102917.1, on the reverse strand, counting down.
AATCCTTTTGTTTTAATATAGTCCTGTGATTATGTTTCTTATTGAGCATAAATCGTAATGGTTCTGTAGTGCCGCCAGAAGATCAAGGGATTGAGTGCCGCCTGCAATAACAAGAAAAAAGACAAAACTTGCCCCAACAAGTTTTGTCATAAATGCCTCAGGAACAGGTTGGATGCAGTAACACCTTGTAATCTCCTCAGTAATTTATTCTTTGTATTTCATTTATTAATTTACTGAGACAATTGAATTGTTCAATATTTGTTTCTAGATATGGAGAGCAGGCCGAAGAAAAGTCGATTTTGAAGGACTGGAATTGTCCAAAGTGCAGAGGCATCTGCAATTGCAGCATATGCATGTAAGTATTTTTTTTTAAAGTTTCTGTTGGTTAATTTTTTTCGTTTTGCAGTTGGCGAGCTGATAAAAATTGGTCTTTGCAGGAAGAGGCGTGGACATCAACCCACTGGCATACTTGTGCACACAGCCAAGGCGACTGGTTTTTCGTCTGTTTCGGAGCTGCTGCGTGTTAATGGTCCTAAAGCTCTTGTTCCCAACAACAGCCTAAAAGTAGCAGATGAGGGCCATGAAAATAAAGATGCCTCGGATAATGTATGGTTTTTTCTCTTAAGTGCATGAAACTGTTTTCAAGAGCCTATTTTCAATTGCTTACAAATTTCATGTTTATTTATCTTTTCCTGAACAGGAGACTTCTGATGGTTCATCATCAAAGTTGGAGAAAGAAAATTCCATCAGTATCGACTTAAATTTGCTTCCTGTACCATCAAGCCCAGATGAGAGAAAGAAGAAAAAACTGAAGCGAACCGAGTCAAATGATTTAAAAGGTAACAAATATGATAAAATTGATTTGAGAAACAACTTTTATGGAAAACTTCTCACAACTGATTTTCTATTCATGAACTTGTTACAGAAATTTCTTTGCCTTGGGGCACCGAGTTGACAACTGTAGCTGGTATCAACCTTCTACAAGAAGATGTTGGCCATGCCTTGCAATTCTTAGAATTTTGTTCTGCATTTAAGGAGGTAAGTGAATAATAAATTTTTTAGTGCTCCAGTTTAGTTTGTTTATGCTGTTCACCCACATGAGTTGTAGTAAATGAAACAGCACCATAACCACTTTTAGTTTTGAGAATTGGTCTAACAATGTCTATAGAACATCTTTTTTTTCTGTTAGTAGGGTTTAAATGGAAAACCCCACATTGACTAGTATTTCATATTGAGAAGGCGGCAAAACTGGTATTGGAAAACTTCTGGGATTTATTCCTTTATAGTTTAAGTAAATTGTGATAACTGAGAAATGGGAAAAGTCGCGTTAATTGTTGTTTGCATTTATATACATTTGTTGGAGCTTTCTCGCATGATGTGCAGGTTGGAGTGGACTATAACCCTTCATATCATTGCAAACTATCTAGTTTGGTTTTGTTGTTAGATAATATTTGTATGCTAGTAAAAAAGTCCGATCTTTTTGGCACATTGATCAGATTCTTGACTTGAAGGAAGGAGAGCCTGAATATATACTTGTAGAATTGATTCGTGGTGGAAATGGGTGCCGAGGAAAACAATCCCCAGTTATCCGGTTTCATATTGTTTTGCTCTCATTGATTCAGAAGGACTTTGAAAATGAGTACGAATTATGATTCTCACGTAGTTGATTAAAAATCTATTCAGTGGGACAGATATACTGACATCCATGTTATTTGCTTTTCAGGCCTATAGTGTTGACTTACAAAAGTGGCAAAAATTCATGGCTACATGCTTTACAGAGTTGTGCTTCCAAATCTCAGGATTTGTCGGAAAAACTCAGGTTGGGCGATTTTAACTCAGAAGCAGATGAATATGAAGGTTTAGGGTCATCAACAAGGCTTAGACTGTTAAATTTTCTCTGTGAAGAAGTTCTTTGTACAGTGTAAGTGAAAAAAATTGTTTTAACCTCTGTTTGTTCATTTAGAAGTTTTCTAGTATATTGGTTGCTGCAAATTGTGGAATAATTTTGTTGGGTTATGGTGTCAGGAAACTGAGAAACTGGATAGATGATCGGAACTCAAAAATTGCTGAAAATGCGAAAGTATCAAAAGAAAGGGTTCAAGCTGCAAAACAAAAGGTAGAAATTTTTATATTTGTGAACAAGCGAATGCAAGGGTCAGAGTTGTCCCTGGGTAAAGGCAGCCAGGGCTACCTCCCAGGGCCCGGCCTAAATTTTTTTATTATTTATTAAAAAAAATTCCCGGAAGATTGAGAGATAGGAGAAATTGCAAAAATTCTAGGAGGCCAAAAAATTTTTCTTTGTAG
>MKEJ01102901.1:0-12472 GCA_001753735.1 Embelia ribes | reverse complement strand
AAGAATTACCCAAAAAGCTATCAAAGACTCAAATTCCTAATTTTGGAAATAACTCTGAAGCTAGGGTAACAGGAGATACCAAAACTAGTTAAGTTAAAACTGTCGCTCACAGATACGTCCTTGTTGGAGGCAAGATAAAAAAGGCCTAAAAAAGTGATGCATAGAGGTCCTCGCCCACTTCACATGTCAAACCAAAACCGAACCTTAACTCCCCAACCCATGCGAAAACAAATATTAGGAAAGAAATCATCCCAAATGCTCATAATATTGCACAAACTACAACCGTGAACAACAGGAAGAGAAGAGACAGAGACTTCCATCCCTGAAAGATTCAGTGTACTTGGTTGCAATAATAGTTCTCCACCAACTATCATGCTCCAACCTGAACCTCCAAAGCCACTTCCCAAGCAGAGCTTTATTAAACTCATCAAATTTCCCAAAGCACATACCATCGTTACACATGGGGGAACACACAACGTCCCATTTAACCAAATGACACTTAAATTTGTCCCCCAAACATCCCCAAAGGAAACCTCTCTATAGTTTCTCGAGTCTCTTATAAACCGAGATAGGCATACGAAACAAAGAAATCATATAAGTAGGAAGACTGGATAAAGTACTCTTAATTAACATAAGACGACCTAATATTGATGCTTTCAAAAAGCTAACCTGCTTTCGAATCTCTCAATAACCGGGTTCCTAACCGAAATATCGTTAAAATGGGATCCTAAAGGGAGGCCTAAGTAAGATGTTGGAAGAGACTCAACCCTACACCCAAAGGTAGAGGCCAAGTCTTCCAAACCGATGACAATCCCAACTGGGTAAAGAGAATTCTAAGAAAGATTAACCAGCAACTTCGATATAGCACAATAAAGCACATCTAAAAAGTTTAATGTTGAAAATTGAAAATTTGTAGTTTCTTCAATCAAGGCTCCAACACGAATAATTTCACCAACTTCTAAAAAATGTGGTCCTCTTTGAATACTTCACAACACATTCCACCTATTTTTAAAACTAGATCAGTAAGTCTAATCAGAAAAACACTTAAATCCCAACATGCTAGAAGATCTTTTGACAAGAAAAATATATAACAAGATTTAAAAAAAAAAAAAACAAAACAAAACAAATTCTTTCCAAAAAAAAAATATGGAAAAGAGTTAACAATAACCGATGAAAGCAAAATCTAAATTATTAGAGCATAGGGATCTGAGAATCATTGACGAAGATATTGATTGACATAAATCAAGATATTTGATTTTGATTATGATTATGGTTTGATTTAGGGTAATTCTATTGGGACCATGTGATTTGCTACCGGCACCCCACTATGTTGGCACCTCACCTATTAAAATGAAAACTCCTCCGGCACCACACCAATTAATTTGGAATTAAATTAGTATATTGGCATCACATAAATTACACCTTGGCATCACATATTAAAATGAGCAAAATGACTATCCACTAAAATCCCCTCCCACACTTCATCTTCTTCATTCAATCATTTTCAAACTTCGTCTGTAATATATGCTTTCAATACTTCATCTTCAATATCCAAAAACTCTAAATTTCTTTTACTAAAAATTTGTCAAAACACTTCATATTTTTCATTCAATCTCCATCTTCACATTCTTACTTTTTCTCCTTAACTTCATTTTTTATATATAAAATCAACTTATATCTTATCCACTTTTTTTCCTCTTAATTTCACCTATTAAACTAACGAATACATGACTATATATACCATTTAGATATTTTTGGAGTGATTTTGAAAACATAATGGAGCCATTTCTAGATTATATCCATTTTCCATCTATTTTATCAAACCCAAATATATGTTCTCATACCCTACATAATATACATGTAATGCGTGTAGATATTAATTTAAAACCCTAATTTATTATCATCATGTACTATCATCAACCATGTGAAAGTCGATACGACAGTTTACCGTTTGATTTTCACATAGTTGTGATCATATTCAACCTTACAAAAATTGAATCACACCCATAATTTCAGCTTCCCAAATACACAAAAACCTAATATAATGTTTAACCTTTGTAAAGTCGAATATTTGCACTATATTTGACTCTATAAAGGTCATTCCAATCATTCGACTTTGTTATGGTCAATTCTTCTGTTACATCTAGAATTCATACCCAAAGTTTTACAAATTCACAATCAATCACACAAATTCACACTCAAATTCATAATGCCATTCAAATTGATAAAATTAAGTTAATTAATTATATGTAGGTATGAGTTATAAGTTTATCTAACATTTTCAATAATTTTGGGGCGAATTAGTAACGGGCGTCGGCGGTGGTACAGTGTAGCGGTAGCAGTGGTACAGTGTTGGTGGTGGTGTTTGTTTCATGGGTTGGAGAGAGAAAGGAAAGTTATGGAAAAAATGGGTTTTTATATTTTGATTGTAAAGAAATAATATTTTGCCCATTTGTGTCCAACAAATTTAATTAAAAAACTGATGCCAATAGCATTTTTGATCAAACATGTGTAGTGCTAATACGTTTTTAAATTTAAAAAAGTGTCGGGTCCCAAAAGTAAAAACCATGATCTTAATAGAATCACCCATTAAAATGTTTTAGTATAATTTACATCTAACTGCATTAATTGGCCATATGAGCAATATTGTAGTCATCCTCTTAAACAACTTACCAAGTCTTTTAGGTTTTTATAAATTTTGAATTGAGTAATGATATGCATGGTGATGGAGTCAGAATCTTGGGTAGAGCAGCCAGGTCCATTTATTCTATATATACTAGAGAAAACAATTTTCACAGATGGGCTGAATAGTGGGATCCTCAAATATTTTCGATTTTTACATACAAATTCTATCAAAATTCCAAGATTAAAAGAGCGTGTGATTACCCCTTCTCTTTTGGCTTCACCAACGAATATACAAAAAGCGTAAAAACAATAATAGTTTCATTGTATAAATAGATCTTTTTCTTGGAACGAGTAAATCTAATTATGCAAAAAGATATATAATTTAGTATGATTATTAGTAATGAATTGGTTTAAATAAGGACACTTGACATGTGTTCTCACTACCAAGACGTTATCGTTTGCAGGGGCAAAAGTTTCTTATTTTTTGAAATTCACTATTTGTTTATTATGCTACATCTGTCCACAAATAGCAGGTCTGGTTTGACTGACATATAATTTTAAGTAAATATGAAGAAGTAATATTTTAAAACTTGAATGAAATATAAGTGACCAAAAGAAGCCCCATTAGGGATTTGTTTGGTTGCAATTTTTAAGAAAATAAGCTAACTTATTTTTATCTAAGAAAAAAATTGGATGCATCTAACTTAAAATTTTAAACTTATTTTGGCTAAAATAACAAATAAGCTTAACTTAAAAGTTGAGCAGCAAAACACTTTTCATTTTTTAAGCAAAAAGCAAAAAAAAAAAAAAAAATGATAAGTTGGAACTTATAAGTTGCAACAAAAAAAAGCCTAAAATTTATTTTATTACAATCACTAATGATTATAAAGGGAAATAGTGACAATTTACTTAAATTTGTAATGGTTAAATATACCAAATTTGGAAAGGGATAATTTTTTTTAACATCCCAAAAAGAAAAATAATCAATTATATGTAGAGAGAGAGTACCATGTTTTGGTGATAGAATTTTATGATTTTCAGTCATATACTAATACTCTCCTGACTTGTAACCCTCTCTGTTGTGGATTACAAAAATAACTTTACAATATATCCTGCGGCTATACCAACTGTATTTATTTTGATGTTTTGCAATAAATGAAGATTTTCGTCAATTTTATTTCATTGGACTAATTTGGTTGTTAATAAAAACTGAAAACTAGTTAGACAGTACAACCAACCTTTGTCTCTTTCTCATGTTTTCTCGGTTCTAAACGTAGCATTAACTTGCAGATGAAATATGGTAATATCCTAGAAATTCGTATAATTTTTTTGCAATTAAATAATATTATTAATTATCCTTAATGATATTATTTATAATTGTTGTTGCATTCGTGGATGTTGTATGCATTACGTAGTTGCATATGCCTATCATAGTCGGGGACTATGAATTGTTGTTATAGTTATGCATTTATAGTGTAGCATCTACCTCGTAGTCATGGGGCAATTCTCAACGTAGGAATCAATTGGTAGAGGTTTCATAGGTTGTTTCAGGGGATTCGTTGGGGTTTGTCAGTAATCGTATTAAGTTGTGGATATCGACTTCCACGCACCCCAATACCTTTCTGAAATTTGTTTGACACTTCCATTAGTATCTATAAGTGATTTCGAGTCTTTTTGGAAGTTTTCAGCCAAATAGGTTTGGACCCGAAATTCCCGTGTCTTCAATCAATGCAGGAGTTTTTTAATCGATCCAAAGTTGCAGACCGATCTATCCAACTAGTTATACTCGAATTTTAAGTTGTTGACTTCTCTTCTTTTTCTTATTTACAAAAAAATACTCTTAAATCTGGAGAGAGAGAGGGGAGAGGAGAAAATGGAGATTTCATCTCTTTGGTTCGGGATCATCTAGCTCGGGAGCTTGCCCGAGTTCAAAAAGTAAATTTTGGGAATCGTTGCCTTGAGGAGATTATTTTAGTGTAAGTTGTTATTTCTCCTGAGTTCGTTTGTTTTTCCTCAATTTCCATGCCTTTCGGGTTTGTTGAAATAAATTGGTTTTTCTTACTCCTTATCTCATATGGATCGTTTCTATATGTAGGTGGAATAAGATCCGAGTTTGTTTGCAAGATCGTTTCGGGGGGCTGAAGTTTCAACGTTTATGGGGCAATATCACCTCGAATTGCTTGTTATTAGGCTTCCAGACTTTCAAACTTTCTAATTACCATTACGAGGCAAACATATTAACGTAAGTATCATTAATTTCTATTTTTGTAGAATTGGTCCCGATTTTCGTGTCAAGTCTCATTGAAATAAATTATTTGAATTTATTCGTTATATTTCATAGATGACTTAATTGTATAGGTTCATCTCAATTTGTATGGTGTAAAGAGCTCATTAGGAGGAGCTAAGAAAGGGGCGATTTTGGTTAAGTATTGGCGTAGTCTTTTGGTAGCACACTTGGAAGCATATTTATCAAGGTACAGGCAGAAACGAAGAATAGTATAAGTTTGAGTGTATGTACATAGATAGAATGTATATTTATGTTTTAAGTTTTAGGCATATATTTCATTTATGTATGAATTATTTTCCCCGTATACCTTACAATTATATGTTAAATTGAGGCATTAAATTATGCAAGGTAAGTATAAATATGCGATATAAATATGGGATGTATAAGTATGTGATGCAAATATGCAATGTATGTATGCAATGTAAGCAAGCGTATAAGTACGTGTAGTAATTATAAGTAGTGTAGTAAGTAGAAGTAAGTGGAGAATGTATAAGTTGGCGACGTGTGTATGAGCATGTAAGTGTATGAACAAGTATTGGAAGTATGTTATGTGTAAGTAGTCGTAGCATGTTTACTTAATAAATGTAAGAAGCTTGTACATTATTTAAGCCTAAGTTTGATTGAATACTCATACATTTGATTGTATGTATAAGCATGCGTAGGTCACAATTTGTTATGACAATTATGTAAGTAAGTACGTTGCTCATTCATATTATATTTTGTTGTGGCATATATGTTAAGTAAGGCGTTTGAAGAAACATTCATGTTCATAAGTATGACATCATCGTAAAACATTCACGTTTATAAGTATGACCTGATCATAAGCATTCATGTTCATGTGCATAACATGGCATAAGGGAATAAGTTTCCCAAAATCATAAGTATAAGGGATCAACTTACCCAAAATTATAAGCATAGGGGAATAAGTAACTTGAAAATCATAAGTATATAGGAGTAAGTTACCCAAGGCCATTTGAAATGCCCAAATTATTTTAAGAAAAAGGGCAATACAAATGCCCAAATTGATTTAAGAACGGGTAAGAGAAGCGTCCAATTTTGTTTTAAAAGATAAAGCAAAGGGATAAGTCCCAACTTTCTTTTCAAGTGAAAATGAGATAAGTCTCGTGTGCATAAGTGCTTTGGTTCATAGTTATATGGTCGACATAAGTCTCGTATATATATGTTTTATCTATAAGTAGTTGGCATAGACGAGTTATGTTCTCGAATACGGATGTTACTTCGTAGGTAATGGCTGTATGAGTATACCTTTACTTATGTGGTTATTTATATAAAATGATTTTGTTCATTTTACATGTTTACATATATGCTTATTTACTGCTTATTATCAGATTTATCATATTATAGATTTCTAACTGATATATTTTATTTTTCCTATTGTACACCATTATTAAACTATTTTATAGGTCCAGAGTTTGGCCTAGGATACGACTAATAGGCTATGGAGTTACTTATATAGGGGTAGTTTTGTAGCTACGGGCTAGTTGTACATATTTGTATCAGACTATGATGATGTATTATGTTGTCTTTTGAAGCGCACTCTAATTTAGCGATGGTATTGTACGAAAGTGTAAGTATGTTTTAGCTCTTGTACGCAAGGTGAAGAACATACTTATACCTTCCCTCCTATTATTTTGACAAGCCTACAACTTGATTTTGTATATGTAAACAAGAGGTTTACTGTTATTTATAAGTTGGAATTGTATAATTATGTATGTACAGATTTTGGACGATGTATTCATTGGTCATATTATGTACATTATGGAAGGATAATTTTGTAGTAGGGAAGAAGGTTGTAATAGTTATTATATTTCTTTCTTTTCTGTTCTTTTATCTCATGTTCCCATAATACAGATTTCGAGGCGTGACAAGTACTTGCAGAGATGTGACATCACTGTTTTTCTTCTTTATGGTTGTAAGAATATTCTAGAATTTTATTTAATCAATAAAAATTATAGTTTGTTTAGTTTTATTGTTGGCTTTATAATTTCGGTTATTCTTCTGCTATTTGCGTATTAGAGTACTGTAGTGAAATAATGATTTATTGATAGATTGATGATTTAATTGTTGTTTTCGAATTGAAATTATTTTTATTAGTGTTATTGCAGAATTAGATATAAAACATGTTTTCTTTCAAAGTTGTTATTATTGCAATTACTATTGCTTTTAATTTAAGCATGAGTAGCTAATTTTTAGTCTTGCCCCTGGTATGATGAAGGTGTTTGATATAGACATTAAATTTATGTATTGAACTACTTAACTGGAGTAATCTTTATTTAATGAACAAGTTTTCTATACTACACCGAATTAAATTAGTATAGAATTTTCATTTTGTTTTTCATAACGAGGAATTGCTTAGACGTAGTTATGGTGATTGACAAACACCCGATAACACTTTAAGTTGAATTAAACTAGATACAACATACAAGTGAGTTAATAAATAATTTACGGAGGGATTTTATTAAATATGATTATTTATGGTATTTAATATATGTAATTTAATGTACAAGACTACACTGGATAATACCAAAGGGCATGTCGCTTTTATTTATTAATTTTATCTCGCGTATTTAGGTTGGAATCTAAATTTCCCTAAATCCTATAAATTTTCCATGTTTTAGGAGTAGGAATCAAGTAAATAATTGTTAATTGGATTGACTTTGAATAAGAAGAGTAAAACTTAGTGAATTTGATTAAGATTTAGAGGTCCCTATAATTCGATATTCGATCTTATCGAGAAAACTACAATTGTGCAAAGTATACTTACTAGGTAATCTTACTGTGTGAGTCTAGGAAGCGATCAAGTTTTTGGTGTCATTGCCAAGGAACTCTCTTTAATACGATTTGCAAAGGTTTTAATTCTTCTATTTGTTTCTTTTCATTTTAGCAATTCCTTTCGATTTTATCCCATCCCTAAGGGTAAAATCTTCGTTCTTTCTTGTGTAGGGTAATTATTAGAATTTATCAATTTCAATAACTTCTTGTTCGCAGAAGCGGATCTTGCAATATAAGGCTAAATAGAATCTATCGACCCCAGTCACAAATCCTTCAAAATTCAATCTGATGGATCCCAATGATCCAGCTCATCAAGTCAGCATTCATGGAGATGACAATGATGAAATCCCTACCGGTTATGGCGGTAACATAATTAGTAATAATAACATGAATAATAATAATAATAGGAATAATTTTAATAATAATAATAATAATAATCCAAATCAAAACCTAAATGTGCAGGTGATGCTCAAAGGACTCCAAACTTTATTTGGGAATGTGAATTTAAATAACGATGCACCTATTCAAAATCTTAATATTCCTCCTATTATTCTTCGTCTTGTTTATCATCAACTTCTTCCTCATGCTCCTCAACTTGCTCTTTATCAATACAGCAGTCAATCGTAATATGGTGGTCCCTAACCACAGTATGGCAGACAACAACCATAATACAGTGGCCCCCAACCACAGTATGGTGGTCAATAGCAGCAGGTAAATCTGTATCTGTAGCAATAACATCAACCAATCGACCCTGCGAATATTCTTGTTGCACAAATCCTAAATCCAGTAAAACAATGTCAACCTACATACATTATTTTACCGCCTGAACCATATGGCACATTTAAGGTGAAACCGAATATGATATGGAACGTTCCAGAATTTCATGGGTTCGACTGTGAGAATGTTTACAACTTTCTCAGTAATTATGTCATTATAAGTTTCGCGATTGCTGATTCGTGATAAAGAAGTGGTATGTTTAAACCTCTTTCGGTTTGTTATTAAAGATAAGGTTAAACATTGGTTTGTTGCTCTTCTGCATTACTCTATTGATTCTTAGATTAAGATGAAAAAGGTATTATTGGATAAATATTTTTGAAGTCATCAGACGTTCAAGTATCAAGAGAGAATCTCTCGGCTTATTTCTGGCCCATCCGAGAAGTTTTACCAGTCTTGTGAGCACTTCAAGGACTTGTTATATCCTCATTATGGTTATGATTAAGCATATCTAATTAGGTTCCTTCATACTTCGCTCAATGCCCGAGTGAAAGAAATAATTTTCAACATGAGTGGCAGGAATTTGTTTCACAAGACTTCAAATGAGATCCGACAATTTTTCGATAACCTAGTCGATGAGTCTAGGACATAGAAAGATTACCCTATAATGGAAGGCAACTCTTCCTTATCGAATCAAGTGATTAGAAGCCAAGCATGTATCAACTCAGTAAAGTTGATGAGTAGTATGCTAAAAATGTTGCCCTCAAAAAGTAGATAGAGCTAAGAGAACTATCTTGTGAAAGTGTTGTTGATGTCCCTCATTCGTAACCCTTTATATGTTCTTTTTGCCAAACAAAAGGGCACAAAACTGATATCTGTAATCACATGGCACTAGCCAAAGATGTGTTGTATCTACAAATATAGTCAGGGTAATATAATTCATATCAACAATAGGGGCAGTATAGCGGAAAAAACTAATATCATTCATAGCCCAGTAGCTCCAATTGGAGACTCAATCCATTTGCGCCATCTAATTATCCAAATAGATTGGCTAGAAAGGGTCCCACTTATGATACCTATGTTTCTCTTGCTTTCCGTAATTAACCATCCAATTCTCATGAGAATCGTGCAGACAATCATGGGGAGAAACTTCTCACACAAAATATCATTAAAATACAAAGTTTAGCCATAAATTTGAATGACCAATTTAGCAATATTAATAATCAAATCGGTGGCCTTGCGAGACTATAAATGATCAAATTGGTAGTCTTACAAAGAGTATCGAAGAGTTAGTTCAAAATATGACTAGACCGAGTGGTGGTTGTTTGCCTGCACAGCCGGAGATGCATCCTACAAAGCACGTACACTTCAAGGACGCTAACACATTGGGTAGTTACCGAGCTAAGAAGTGGAAAAACGATTTTGAAAAGGGGTGATGAACTTGAATCTGCTGAAAAAGTAAAAAGTGAGGCTAAACAGCTCATCCAGACGAAACCTATTATCATCCGGACGAACCCCAGTTTCGATCGGAAGAAATCAACTTTGTTAGGGTGAAATGCCACTTCATCCGGACCAAATCCAACTCATCCGAATGACATTGTTAGTGATAAAAATCCAACTATTGATCTCTTTCAAAACACTTTTATGATGCGATTACCCTATTTATCTCCCGATATCAAGCAAAAAGGTCTTAAGGAATAAGTCAAGAATGAGAAAATTGTTGGTAACAAAAGTGAGGAGGATGAAATACTAGGGAATTACATGTCGCGGCCACATTTTTCTCAAAGGTTGGCCAAACCAAGTTAAAGTATCATCAATAAAGAGGTGTTTGAAACGCTACAATAAGTAAAAGTTAATTCCCACTACTCAATGCCATAGACTAAATCTCGTCTTACGCTAAATTCTTAACAGAATTATGTATTATTAAGTATAAGCAAATCCCATCTCACTCTTAAAATATTTCTTTGACGCCCTTACCTTATTTGTCTCATGATTTCAAGCAAAAAGTGCTCATGTAAGAAGTCAAGAATGAGAAAATTATTGGTAACAAAAGTGAGGAGGATGAAACGCTAGGGAAATACACGATGTGGCCACCCTTTTCTCAAAGGTTGGCCAAACCAAGAAAAAGCATTGTCAATAAGAGGTACTCGAAATACTTTAACAAGTAAAAATTAATATCCCACTACTTGACTCTATAAAGCAAATCCCGTTTTATGCTAAGCTTATAAAAGAATCATGTACTATTAGCATAATTTGAATATCAAGGAACATGCTTTCCTCACTGAGCAGGTGTGTGCTATTATAAATCTATACACTCCTGTTAAGCAAAAGGATCCCAAAATCCCAACAATTCCAATAGTGACTAGGGAGTGTTAGACTGGCCGAGCTTTGTTAGATTTAGGTGCTAGTGTAAACCTACACCTATATACTATTTACCAACAGTTGGGATTAGGGAAACTCAAACCAACATGCTCAGTCTTGCAAATGGCCGATAGCTCTTTGCATATGCCTTAGGGAATAATAGATGATATTTTGGTCTAGGTAGACAAATTTTATTTCCCTATGAACTTTGTGGTATTAAATACTAAGGTAGTACCCGATCCCTCTAAACATATCGTAGTTATTTTAAATAAGCCATCTTAGCTACATCAAACACCATAATGAATTGTACGGATAAAATCCTAAAACTATCCTTTGGTAACTTGAAGGCTGAAATGAAAGTATTCGATCTTAGTAAACAACCTAGGGAAAAATATGATGTTTTTGAGAATGTTGACCAAGTTGACACGTTAAGAGAGGGATACTTTGAGGTTGAGAAAGCAGGTAGGGGGTAGGTAACTATCATAAAGGATTATCAGATGTCATATCTTTTGGAGAGGGAGTGTAGATGGATACCGCGATAAGAGAAAATGAGTTAATTTTAAAAGAGACTAGGCATACAATTAGGTTGGGGACTGGTAACGAAAGAGTTGTAAGTGGTGGTATGTTGAGGAATAAAATAAGATGATATTCTATACGCGCACGAAAATGAGTGGATTGTACAGATCCACCCGATTATGGTTGAGCATATTGCTTATCATTGGGCATTGTTGTATGTATTTTGTTCTTTTCTTTTGTTTTATTTTTTTTTCTAATTTATTTATTTTTCTTATTTATTTATTTTTCTTTCGTTTTACCTAATTTCTTTACTAAATATAGAAACTATGTTCAGTTTAGGTAGGAGGGTAAACGCACCAATTTCATATGTTAGAAATTTTTGGGCAATTATTTTTCAAAATTAGTGCTTAATTTGAGAATTTCAATATGAAATTGGTGACATTTTTATGTAGAAAATTTCTTCCTTTTCTTCTTTTTTTTTCTTTTGCTTTTATTTTTTAGTTTATAGTGTTAGTTGCTTGGTTATATAATGATGTTATTTGCTTTTATCTTTCCATTATCTAGCACATTTGATATTTATATTCCATTATTATCTATCATGTATAGATGATGGGTGCGATTATGTTATCGCATTTTCTTTTTAGTGCATAATCTGTATTTTTACTGGTTTGATATAGAAAAATGTATTGAAAAAAGGATATTAGTAATAGTAGTTTTTTTGCAGAAAGTAGCTATATTATTTTGGCATACAATTGGAGATATTCGGTATATGTTCCAATCATTTCTTTTATATTGTTTCCTTATGGGTTTTGTTCTTAATTCATGTTATCCTTATTTATTATGCATTTTGGCATACTTTCAATGAAAAATTAAGGAGAAATAGAATAGAACTTGTAAAAGGAATAGATGGTGGGATTAAGGAACAATCTTATAGTGTGTGTGCGTTTGAGTTCCAAAAATTTATGAAATGCTAAAACTGCTGAAATTGTTGTATAGGATATTTGGAAAGACTGGTTAATTATTCTTGTTTTAGTGGTCAAGTTAGTCTATTAGGTTTGATATGTGTTATTTAAGGAAAATTATTTGAAAAAGTAAACTAATATAGGTTTATATCTCTTTGAAATAATTTGAAAGTTTATGAAAACTTTTCTGTCGCGCCCCCGAATCCTAACCACC
>MKEJ01102887.1:0-10371 GCA_001753735.1 Embelia ribes | reverse complement strand
CTGGTGTAACTTATTTTTATTTTATATGAGAAATGTATTTATAGAAAGTAAAATTTAGATATAATATAGAAAAATATGAATGATCTTACGGTAGTACTGTCCACACCTGATTGTAGCCCTTTAACATACACAACAATTATTTGGGAAAATACTGATAATATATAATTCATTTCTAATTCCAGTTACGCTTTTTCGTACTCCTCTCTCTCTCTCTCTCTCTCTCTCCTAGGGTTTCAGAAGCGCCGCAATTCGAGCCTGGTGATTAACTATTTTAACTGATCGTTACTCGTTCGCAACATCTTTTTCTCGATCTATTATCGATTTATTTGTTTAGCAGTATATTTTTTCTTTTCAAATGGGTATTGATTATTTCACTATTTGAGTGTAGTTAGATTCGCGGGTTTTGATTAGTTTTCTCAATTGTTATTAGATCGGGCATTAATTTCCAGTTAGAATGGTTTTGGTAGATATATATGATAGTAAATTAGGGGTTGTTAACTTAACTTGTGATTTTGTTTGCACGATTATCAAAATTTTCTGTATTTTTTATTAGTTAGATTTATGGGTTTGGTTAGTTTGATTCATTGATCTGATGAATGTTATCTGTTAAAGTTCAGTTGGGTTAGTTTTGATATACAATGAGTTAACTTGTGATTAGATATCATGGTTATCAATTTTTTTCAGTATTTTATGGTAGTCAGATTTATGGGTTTTGATTAGTTTGCTTCATTGATATGATTAAAGTAATATTGTAAAGTTCAGTGAGGTTGGTTTTGAATAAATATACATCGTAGTGAAATTGGGTTTTTGTAGTTAACTTGTGATCATATTATGCACGGTTATCAAATTTTCAGTATTTTAAGGTAGTTAGACTTTATGGGTTTTTATTTGTTTGCTTCATTTATCTGATTAATATTGTTAGATTGACAGTTAATGTTCAGTTAGTTTGGTTCCGACAGATATATATATCTTAGTTAAATTAGGCTTCCTCAGATAACTTGTGACAATATATGCCCAGCCTCAATGTTTACAGCATTTTAAGGTAGTCAGATTCTTGTGGTTTTTGATTTTTTTGCAAATTTTTTTTTTTATTTTTGGTTGCAAAATTTAAGCTCAGATAGGTTTTTTGATGGATATATATTGTTGAGATTCTTTTGGCTGAAACTTTTTGTTTTTTTCCCCGAAAGTATCTGAGTTTTGCACTGTTTTGAGGTTTGTACTCTTTGAATAAGCTATACTGGATCTTTCTTTTGCGGGCTTGAGGAACTTTATGCATTGTTTTAGATATGCGTAGGTATAGATAGCAGCAATTATTGTCTTTTCAGACTGGTCATCTTGTTGATATACTATAACTAGTTCACTGTTTGCACCTTCCTATATGAATTCAGTGTTAGTATAGGTTACTTCAGCTGCTCCATCACTGAAACTGAAATCTGGGTTTTCCTTTTTTTAAAGAGTTATATATAGTATATAGAAATTATGTTTTCTAGTTGACTGTATATAGTTCATCTCCTTTGGATATGGGTTTGGGTTTGTGTTTTATATCTCACCTATTTTCTTTTTATCTTATATACTTTTCTAACCCATAGCTTGTGACACTTTTGAAAGCAGTATGGCAATGGAAGTCACCCAAGTTCTTTTGAATGCACAATCAGTGGATGGTGCTATGCGCAAGCACGGTGAAGATTCTTTGAAACAACTCCAAGAGCAAAATCTTCCAGTTTTTTTGTTATCGCTATCATCCGAGCTTGCGAACAATGACAAGCCTGTAGATAGTCGCAAATTAGCCGGTTTGATCCTTAAGAATGCTTTAGATGCTAAGGAACAACACAGGAAGTTTGAGCTCGTGCAAAGATGGCTATCTCTAGATATGGCTGTGAAGAGCCAGATCAAGACTTGCTTGTTACAGACCCTCTCTTCTCCTGTGCACGAAGCTCGGTCAACTGCATCTCAAGTGATTGCAAAGGTGGCAGGTATTGAGCTGCCCCAGAAGCAGTGGCCCGAGCTAGTAGGTTCGCTCCTTTCAAACATTCACCAGCTCCCGGTTCATGTTAAGCAGGCCACTTTAGAAACTCTGGGTTATTTGTGTGAAGAAGTTTCTCCTGATGTTGTTGACCAAGATCAAGTGAACAAAATACTTACTGCAGTTGTTCAAGGGATGAGTGCATCGGAAGCCAATATCGACGTTAGATTTGCTGCTACTCGAGCACTGTATAATGCTCTTGGCTTTGTCCAAGCAAATTTCAGCAACGACATGGAGCGGGACTACATAATGAGAGTTGTTTGCGAGGCAACTCTGTCCCCAGAAGTGAAGATCAGGCAAGCGGCTTTTGAGTGCTTGGTCTCGATATCTTCTACATATTATGATAAATTAGCTCCATACATACAAGACATCTTTACCATCACGGCAAAGGCTGTGAAGGAAGATGAGGAGCCTGTTGCCCTTCAAGCCATTGAGTTCTGGAGCTCAATATGCGACGAGGAGATAGACATATTAGAAGAATATGGTGGTGAATTTACTGGGGACTCCGATGTTCCCTGCTTTTATTTTATCAAACAAGCACTTCCAGCACTTGTCCCTATGCTGTTGGAGACTCTGCTCAAGCAAGAGGAAGATCAGGATCAAGACGAAGGGGCTTGGAATATCGCTATGGCGGGTGGTACATGCCTTGGCTTGGTTGCACGTACTGTGGGTGATGATATTGTGCCACTTGTAATGCCGTTCATTCAAGAGAACATTTCAAAACCTGATTGGAGGCAAAGGGAGGCGGCTACATACGCATTTGGTTCCATTTTGGAGGGTCCATCGCCCGATAAGCTAACATCCATTGTCAATGTGGCATTAAATTTCATGCTCTCGGCCTTGACAAAGGACCCCAATAACCACGTGAAGGACACAACGGCTTGGACTCTGGGCAGAATATTTGAGTTCTTACATGGTTTGGCTTTGGAAACGCCCATTATCACTCAAGAAAATTGTCAACAGATCATCACTGTTCTACTTCAGAGCATGAAGGATGTGCCAAACGTTGCTGAGAAAGCCTGCGGAGCTCTCTACTTTTTAGCCCAAGGGTACGAGGATGTTGGGCCCTCCTCTCCTTTAACTCCATATTTTCAGGAAATTGTTCAGTCTCTTCTCACTGTTACACACAGGGAAGATGCTGGTGAATCGCGGTTAAGAACTTCGGCATATGAGACCTTGAATGAAGTGGTTAGGTGTTCAACTGATGAGACAACTCCGATGGTCCTACAATTGGTCCCAGTGATCATGATGGAGCTTCACCAGACTCTCGAAGCTCAAAAACTCTCATCTGACGAGAGAGATCAACATAATGAGTTGCAAGGTCTTCTATGTGGGTGCTTACAGGTTATAATTCAGAAGCTAGGCTCCTCAGAGCAGACGAAGCATACCTTTATGCAGTTTGCGGATCAGATGATGAATCTTTTCCTAAGGGTTTTTGCCTGTAGAAATGCCACTGCACATGAAGAGGCGATGCTTGCCATTGGGGCCCTTGCTTACGTGACTGGTCCAGACTTTGCAAAGTATATGCCAGAGTTCTACAAGTACTTGGAAAGTGGCCTTCAGAATTTCGCAGAATACCAAGTATGTGCTGTTACAGTTGGTGTTGTGGGTGATATATGCAGGGCGTTAGAGGATAAGATTTTGCCCTTTTGCGATGGGATTATGACACAACTTCTTAAGGACTTATCGAGCAACCAGTTGCACAGATCTGTTAAGCCCCCCATCTTTTCATGCTTTGGTGATATTGCATTGGCTATTGGAGAGAATTTCGAGAAGTACCTTATGTATGCAATGCCTATGCTTCAAGGTGCAGCTGAGCTATCCGCACATACCTCAGTTGCCGATGATGAAATGACCGAATATACCAACCTTCTGAGAAACGGGATATTGGAGGCTTATTCTGGGATTTTTCAAGGCTTTAAAAATTCTCCCAAGACTCAGCTCTTGATCCCTTATGCACCTTACATCCTTCAGTTCCTGGGCAGCATTTACATGGAGAAAGACATGTGAGTCTCTTGTCTTCACCCTCTCTAGCTGTCTCACACGTAGTTAACTAAATCTATACACGATATGATACAATATGCCGCACTTGTATTTCTATATGATTTTTATTGGTATTTTGTTGGGAAAACTTTGTGATACATGCACCATATACTTAGATACGATTCACATTATACAATATCTGTGATACATATGATACCAGTATTTACAATTCATATCTGAAATTAACAGCTAAAGAGATTCATTAATCATTTAAAAGATGAATTGGCACAATACATTCCAGTATAGAAAGCTATGCTCGATTGCTCGATTTCTCCATTTGATGTTTCAAATGGTAAAATTTAACGGTCAGTTAATAAAGTTCTAAAGAAAAATAGTAGCTGGTCAATAGGGTTATGAATGACATTATATGAAACTAGAAGAATGAAAGTTGAAAGATAGCTTGCAAGTGAAGAATTGATACAAAATTGGACCTAATGGATCCAAAAAGTAAGATAATAAACAGCTTTTAAAATGTTAAGGGTTCCAAAACGCTCTACGATACACGATTTTGCAATTATGGTAATACGTATGCTCTAGTTTGTCTGATAGGCTTGTCTTAGTTCATCTTTTTCTTATACTGCTTTTTTTGTTTTTCCTCATTCAGGGATGATGTAGTGATGAAGACTGCGATTGGGGTTCTTGGAGATCTAGCAGATACTCTGGGGAGCAATGCTGGTTCTTTGATCCAGCAATCTTCCTCTTGCAAAGACTTTTTGAATGAATGCTTATCATCTGATGATCATTTGATCAAAGAATCTGCTGAATGGGCCAAGTTGGCCATTAGCCGTGCAATCTCTTTTTGAGGCCCCGTCATTTTTGGTACATTTTCCTTTTCTAGAGTCCCTACATGCATATGGGTCTATCGAGTCGGGGTCCAAAACTTGCATTCATTGATTGAGTCATCACCGTTAACAAGGCAACAAAGGTAGACTAAACCTTCTGAGTTGTCGCTAACTCTTGCATAAGAAGCACCTTTTGGGTCGGGTGAGTTAGATTTCCCTCTCTTACAGAAGAAGTAGGCACTAATGGTTCCTCACGAAAGGGTGAAAGCCCCTTCAGCTCGAGGGTTTGGGTTGGGAGACTGTACATCCCTGATATGCTGAACAGAGACAACTTTGGCCTAATAATAGTTGGTGCGAAGAGATAGCATTTCGAGAGAAACCCATACCACCCCCATGTAGAGGTGTCCAAGTTTCTGAGGTGTTGGAATGGATAAGAATTGAAGAATTTGTTGGGATCTCACAACTCTTGGAAGCCATCTTACTGCCATTTTTTCCTCTCCATACTCCCTTAAAACATCAATGTGCTTCTTTTCTTTTTCATTTATCTTTTGCCTTGGGGATGGGGGATTAACTTGCATCATACATTGTTTTAGTTGTCCTCTTTTATTTACAGGTCGCAGTCTGCATATTATTTTTTGTTTTATGCATACACTTCTTATCGCTCTGTTGGGAGCAGCATATATTTTCCATTCTTCATATTTGTTATTTTATCGGTTGGTTTTTAGGTATTTTCATTGGGAGTTATGAGTTTATTTCACTGCATTTTGCAGAAGCATGTGTTTTGACGTTTTCTTGAAATATAGGTCAATCTTTCTACCTTCATGTTCCAGATTGTATAATCATATTTTGACTCTCGGTTATGTTGAGAGGGTGCTATTTTGAGATGTCACATATTGTAATGGCATTAAAGGGATTGAATTTCACTTGTAAGAAGGCAATCTATTTGGGTCTTTGCATCATTTTTCTTTTCAGTTTTGAAAGGTTATGTGGAATTTGAAGATGTACTTTTCAATGTAAAGTTTACCGAGTTGTATTTGCGTTTGCTGTTGATTATATGCCAAATTTTTTCATGAGCAGTGCTATATAAGATCATTGCGTTGATCAAAGCCGTGATGT
This sequence comes from Embelia ribes, assembly GCA_001753735.1. Classification (NCBI taxonomy): domain Eukaryota; kingdom Viridiplantae; phylum Streptophyta; class Magnoliopsida; order Ericales; family Primulaceae; genus Embelia; species Embelia ribes. The sequence goes on along the minus strand of MKEJ01102887.1, from coordinate 4,407 downwards.
GGTATGGTTGATAATGTCGTGCCAATGCTTAGCTGAATTGGTATATTATGTTGTGTACCAGATAGGTGCCATGTCAACACACATGGAAGCCTCGTGCTGACATGGCAACTGTCGGAATGGAGGTGGTTCGATCATGTGTCTACCAGTGCAGCTGAGGCTAAATATTTGAATCTATATGTTTCAATCTTTTGCATAGTTGTTTGAACTTGAACAAACTGATTCACATCTTGCTACATGCAACGTGCAAACTTATGGTCGCTCGTGATCGGTTCACGGGCTATTTCACTTTTTTTTACCTTAATTTGTTCATAAATGATCTGTCCTGACCTGATTTTTAGAGCTTGGTTATGGCTTTATGGCTTGTTTGGCTACAGATTATAAGATACAACGTTTTTGCTGGAAGGCTGAACGTTTGGTTGCCATGTTTGTTGTGGCCTAAATAAGCAGAAAGTTTGAAGTTAAATGTATCCATCTTTTTTCTTAATTAGAAATAAATTGGCATATCTGCTTAAAAGATTTAACCAAGCAAATAGCAGCGAGCCTTGGGAAACCCAAGTTAGCTATGTTGTTTACACGTTAGATGCGAGAGCCCAGCACAAGTCCTAGTAAAAGGACTAGGATGAATACTTGAGAGCTAAGCTCACCACATCCGCACCCCTCTGCACGGTTAGTTATTATATAAGTCGCAAGTGTTACTGGTATTTTTACACCGATGAAAGGCATAATCTTAATCAATTGCGGTCTCATCCTGCCAATCGGTATATAAAATTTGTAAACTCGTCTGCTTGGAACTTCCTTCTCTAGTACGAGTATTAGTCGTTGCTCTCGTCTTGCTGGTCACAAGAACTTGTTGATACTGTGCCGTAACCATGCTAAAGCTGCAAGTCCGTTACGTCGTGAGCGCACTGGTAGAAGCCCAATTACCTAGAAGAAGTTGGAAATTTCGCCCCAAAATTTTCTTAGGACTCAAATAGTTACCAAAGCAACAAAGAGTGCACCTGGACTTTTCTTGGGATTTGCTCTGAATACAAGAGAGCACTTTTTTTACAATGTAAATGAATTTTTTTGTACGAAATTATTGTATTTTATAGATAAAATTACAGCAAATTGAGAATAATTTACTCCACACCTTCCAGTACGACTACCTTGTTACGACTTCATTCCAGTCACTAGCCCTGCCTTTGGCATCCCCTCCTTGCGTTTAAGGTAATGATTCGGGCATGGCCAGCTCCCATAGTGTGATAACATATGAAAGATTCTTAGGTACACTTCATAAGAATTGCAAACAAATTGTGTCGAATAGAAAAAAAAATAATAAAAACAAATTAAAAACAGACATAATTCAGCAAAATCCTCAACATAAATTTCCATTCATCAAAGCACAAAATTATAAATTACCGAAAGTACAATAACCGAAGGCCACAAGTAAAACAAAATTATCAAGAGTCGAGCTTTTGCTTCTTTGTTTCGGCTTTATTCTTAGCTTCCCTACGCTCCCTTTTCACTCCTTTTGATTTGTTAAGTATAGCCATCTCCCCGACCTATACAATACAAAAACCATAAGAGCCCAACGGAAAGAATATGAAAAATAAAAGGAAACTGTTTTTTAGAAACAGTACAAAAATGGGTTATCCGATCATCCCTTTTCCGGCCGTGTTCATTCTTTTCCATTTCTGATTTCTTTTTACAACCGTTTTCTTTTCCAAATTACTTGACGTAATACGAGTGGCCGTACTTTTGAATAAAAATTTATCTACGAAACCAATCAAGATGCAAGCTTTCAAGAGAAAAGCAAAAGTAAGCCTTGCTAGCCGCACCATCTTCAAGGAAAAAAACGACCATGCCATTTGCTCATACCAAACTAGGCATTTAGAGTTGCATTTCTTAGAGAGAAATAATTTTTTTTTTTGATAAATGGCATCTCAGAGAGAAATAATAAGTAAATAAATAAGAAAACAAAAAGGAAGGAGCGCAATTAGTGTTCTAAATTAACCAGACTCATCTCCAAATAATAGAATCATAGAACAAGGCAAAATTAGTGTCCTCACTTTTTGGTCTGGAATATAGATCTTCCCAATCTTTCCTTGCAAAACATCTCCACTAACGTTCTTCTCCTGAAAAGATATATAGGAATAGGCATTAATATCCCATAATGCAAATGCTTGAATTTACTGGGAAAAGGAAAGGGGCAAACCTTTTTCTTTTTCATCTCAGGAGCTATTCTCATGGCTTCTTTCCTTAGGCCTTCTTCAGGCATACGATGCCTCCTCACGACCAAATCCATCGAAGGCCCCACTTCAATCAGTTCCATCCTTGGGACAATGGACCCAGATTTTTTAAGTCGCAATGCACAGTGAGTAAAGAACACCTTATTTGAAGATACAGCTGTACACAGGTAAACGCGGTCCAGCCCGACGAGGTTCAAGTTTGTCACAGCCTGCATAAAAATATACGCTTTTTTAATTTCTACGGTGAATACAAGATAGAATAAATGTTTTTATATTGAAGATAAAGGTAGAAGAAAGCAAGAAAAATGCACCTCTCCCCTGAACAGATCAAGCAAAACTTCTTTCAAATGTTTCAACTCTTCTACGTTTTCGAATCCTTCTCCAATGAAAGCAAAGAAAGGTTTTGAGCCAAGCTGGGGAGCCAATTTCCTCTCATAAGAAAATGACTGCATGCTTTTATAATTCTCAACCCCAACCTCTACAAGATCATAGATGTGGTGATCATAAGCTCGTCCCATAACGAGATTATTTGGCCGCTTCTTTGAGTGAGAACCATACTGCACATATAGCAACAAAAACATCTGGAATGAGAAACTTCCTTTAAGACACTACACAAAGCACCGTCACTGCAGGTTATTTTGAAAAGTTCAAAGAGGCATATGAAAGTTATTATGATTGCAGTGCACAATTGAAAACATATCAGCTGACAGCAATCAACTTCTTACTCTATAAATTGAACACCAAAACAAAAACTATGTTTCACACATCACCACAGTAGAAACAACTAAAATCACATTGATTCACGCTGACTCAAACAAATAGATAATGCCAGCGGGAAAGTAACACCTAAGTCTAGTAATCCTATTAACAGACGAAATAATATCAAAAGCTAGCTAAAAATTATTAACTGCCAAAAGGTGCGCAATATCAAGAGAGAGAGATGAAGCAAAAGCACTAGGGTTGCAAACAAGACTATTAGCGAAATTCTGACATACCACGAAAAGGCTGCAATCAGTTTTGAGAGAGAAAAACTCCAACGAAGTTTCACCGCCGGCCTCAAATGGCTTGATGTTATCATTCTTCCGAGAATATTTTATAGCATTACCCTTCTTGAGATGATAAATCTCGGTCAATATGGTATTCAGTACACCACTTGTCTTGGTACCATGCAGTATTAAAGTTTTCTTCCCATTTTCAACCTGCAAAGAACACAGGAAAATGAATACTCTTTAGCGTGCAAAACTTGTACTGTACTTGTAAATTTAAAGAATCGTGAATGAACTCACAAGTTTTGGGGCACGCTTCTCAAGTTCACGCTTTGCTCTATGGGTTTTGGGAGTTTTTATGAGCAACATGTTTCTGCAACCAGAACAACAAACTAATCATCAATCAGATATCTCAAAAAAAAGAAATGCTCAACATAAATTATGGCAAACCAAAAACATAAGAATGCACAGTGATGCTGCCACAAATATACTAATATAACCAAGTGCACTTGTTAACAAGTGTAGTCAGCTAAGCCTATTGATTAAACAGGAAAACAAAAATTCTAGTACTTTCAACTCGAAAATCTAGATACTTAAATGACAGGGGATCCTTCTCTCTAGGTAGGCTACTCTTCAGCAATTTCAGGTATCATTTGAGCAGTTGTACGAACTAGAAGAACCTTCAAGCAACTTGACATTAGATTATCAAGTGTGTACCGACATTCTAAATTCATTCTCTCTTTTTCATTCAGCAATAGGTTAGACGCCTATTGTCCACATGTTTATACAAGTCTTCCCAATTCTTCTCCCCCTTCGTACCTAACCCGAAAACCCCATCCCCAAATTCTCCCATCTCTAACAAATATTCCCAATTAAAAAATTCATACATTAGCTAAAAAAAAAGAAGAAGATACAAAATCCAAAAATCACCCGATAAAATATTAGAACATACCACCCAGGTAAATAACTTAATAAATACTCCCAATCTAGCTATTATAAATACTAAATCGATAGCCAAACAGATCAGATTAACGTAAATTATGCCCCCAGGGGCGTAGCCCAGTTGGTACTCGGGCAGGCGTTTGCAGCAAGAGGCAACGGTTCGAGCCCTGGCAGCCGCAGTGTGGGGTTTTCATTTCCTTTCGGGGGGGTGGACCCTTGTGGGCACCAGGCACGGGGCCACCTGTCTAGGA
>MKEJ01102886.1:0-14320 GCA_001753735.1 Embelia ribes | reverse complement strand
AAAGGAAAATAATATATAAATTTTTATTTTGTTATTTCCAATTTATTATATATTGTCAATATTCAGAAATTCTTTTAACAACAGTGACAACAGAGGACCCCTCATTTCTTTCAATATTTTTATTTCTAACCGACGTAAAACTAGGTGATTCAAAAGGTATATATATTATAGGAATTGAAGTTTTCATTACAAATTTTCATAATTGTGGGAACACAAAAATTATAATAAGAAAACCATAAAGAATGTTTACATTACTGTAAGTTTTTTCACGTGAGTCACATGAGATGGTCTACCAAGAAAATGAAATAAAACCCCAAGTCAAATTAAGGTATTTTTCTCGTGAATCTCCCTTACCTGCCCCTTTGAACATAGTTAGCGTAAATATTGAGACTGAGGACTTACTAGCAGCTTATAAATAGTTTATCAGTTTTTTTTTTGCTTAAAAGCTAAATAGTATCTAGCTATTTCGCTTTTAAGTTAAGTTTATTTGTTATTTTAATTTAAACAAATTAAAAATTATGAAATAAATGTATTTATCTTTTTTCTTAATCATAAATAAGCAAACTTACTTTTTTTAAAATTAGCAACCAAACAAACCCTTACAACCATCTTAGCTTATGAAATGGCCTAGTTTAACAGATTGAAAATTGCCTTGGTCGCCACGTTATAAGTATCCACACATCCTAATAGTGTCAGTAATTTTCAATTTTGTGCTTTTTTTTTTAGATTTGAGGCCACATTTTAACAGATTTTTTTTTATAATTTAAGTGCACTCATTCTTAATTATTATTCTTTCCGTTTTCAAAGTCATCTTTTAGGTTCGGTCAGACCAATTAAAAAAAAATAATTGGTTACAAGAATATGAACTAAAGTATCCCTATTAATACCGATATATTGTAAATAAATGGGGAACTTTGGGAAATACAAAAGTAATTAATGAAATGATTATTTGGGTAATTTACCAACATTGAAATTGTGAAAAATTCACTTATTTAAGAATTTCTTTATTTTGTCTAAAATTCCATTGAAAAAGAACGGAAAGAGTAATTGACATGCAATTTTTGCTTTTTGCAAGAGACTTTTAGATCAATATAAAAGATTTTAACTGAACAAGTTAGTTCGATTGATCGTGAGTTTTTGAGCTTTTAGATAAATGAAAAAACAACTTAAAATAATACTACCAGCCAAAAAACTGGAAATAATCAATTTCAATTTTTTATCTTGCAAATAAGAAACTGCTCAATAAAATTAGGCTTATATTATGCAACTCGTCCAATTCTTAAAGAATAATATTCTGAATCTGGTCAATTTAAATTTAATCATAACAAGATAAATATATCTTCATTAATTACTTAATTAACTACTATAAGCTCTAGTTTATTCTATAATGACAGATAATTAATACATTATAGGTTGTAGAATTTGACTGAGTATCAACTTGCCTGAAAATATGACTAATTAATGCTTAAACTTTTACTAATCTTAATTAGAGACGCAATATATATGAAAAACAGAATATTGAAAAAGAACCAAGGAAAAGTTTTTTCATTTTGCGAAAAGTTAGTCAGAAAAAACACGAGTAGCAACAACAGAGTTTAATTTTTTATTTTATAACCAAGTTTAATTATTTTTGACTTTAAAGTGAAGGTGCATCTTTGAAAACCTCGTGCTAACTAATACGTTGGGTAAAAAATGGACAGGTCACCTTTTTTTTATAAAAACAAAACCTAATCTGATCACTGTCATAAGCCAATTACATACAAATATTTAACTTCATTTACAATATAAATCACCCTTTTCAATGAATATCACGTGTTTAACCCTATAATGGTGGGCCTCGTTTGACAAGTTCATTTTAATCTCCCCATTTTTTTCTTTGGGATAAATATTATCTTATTTCATTAAAAAATATTGCAATCTCTTCAAATTTTTAATTATCGTTTTTTTTTATGCAAAGTCCATATATATAGTTCAGAATATTTTTAAGAATATATACATATTTCATGATATGATTCATAAAAAACTTTAATACAAATATTAGATGTCTCTTTGTTCTTTAGGAATTTATTTATCTATTTATTTTTTTGTGTACATTTTGAGTGTTGTTTTATGAATTGCAGGGCTCGATTCTCGGAGTAATTATTTTTTTACTAAACAGAAAAAATGTAAACTATCATGTTAGATTTTTAAGCTAATGAAGTTTATTTAATTTGTATTTTTAATAGCAACCCAATTATCTCTTTTCGTCGTTACATTAACAACTATTTTATTTGAGGCTATATTTTGTCGGTGACAATGATTATTTGAGGCCATATTTTGCTTATGACAACGGTTGTTAAATCATTAAGCTCTCTGTTAGAATATTTGTTTTGATAGTGGCCCAAATTTTATTGTGGGTCCATGTCATGTTCTTGTTTTTCCTTTCCCACCTAATTGACAATTGTAGGGTACGTACTTTTTTTTTCCCCCACTAAATTACAAAAACAAATTTTATTTAGTTATGACAGGACGATATTACTTCTATCTTTCTTATCCTTGTCTTTTTAATCTTATTTTGAAGTTAATAATTTTTAAATTTTTAAAAAAGATCATTATATATATATTTTTGGGTGGAGTGAGCCGACCCGAGGTTGTATGGCCCATGCGACTCATGAGAGACTCCAACACCCCTAAAAAATTTATTTAATATCATGTGAGCCATTAGTCCACAAATCAGATTTTAAACTAATAAGAAAAAATATTATACTCAATCTTACTCAAAAGGTCGAGAAATGTATTTTATAGACATATATTTACATTTTTTTTTTTAACTCTTTAAGCAAATATTTATAGAAATATATAATTATATTATCTATTTCTTTTTAAAATAATGAAAGCCAGAGAGTCAGCTAAGATGCTTGGTAATTTTATTAGTTATTTTATGGCATTTTTTGTTTTCAATCACATTAATTGTTTTTAAATCTCACAATTTCATCCATCATGACCGAATCGAGATGTTATGTAACGGATGGGAAGAAATTGTTTTGGTATGGATTTGAACGACAATAAAACTTAGACTTACAGCTTCAGGAACAATGCGAGACATCAAGCATGAATTGCTAATTTGCGATTGGTAATTTTTGGATAAAGAGAAATGGTGATTGTGTTGGGGGTGAATTGGAAAGCATGCAATAGTTGGAGGAGTCAGGTGTAATTTTCTACACTGAAAAGAAAAAAAACACAATAATTACACCTAAAGTTGTTGGTTAGAATGGAAGGTTATGTGAGATTAAAAAAGAAAAGATTGGGGTGTCTGGCATAATGTCATAGGCAATTTCTGTCTGGCATAATTGGTCACTGACTTTTAAATAAGTGACTTTGATTAAATATATAGATTCTGTATAAAATTTATATTTAAAATATTAATCTAATTTTAATTGTTGATTTTCGATTGTAATGAGCAGTCCCTTGATGCATTAGAAAAGCTAATGGGTTGACAGGTTGGATTTATTAAAAAAACAAAAACCCAGAATTATTACATTTGGTGGGGTTGGTAGTGTGGTATATGAGTGGAAAAGGTGCCTTGGGGGTAAAGTGAAACAAATACGATAGTTGGGGCTGAAATTGTAATTTTTCTAAATTTTAAGGGGAAAAAAAGTACAAAAGTTAACAATAAATTATTGATTAGAGTGCAAGTTTGGAAACCCATTCATAACAGCACAGTAGTAAATTGTTGGTTAGAATGCAAGGTTTAAAGAGAAGAAAAGGGTCAAATACTTAAAGCTTTATTCGGATTTTAGTTCCCATAATTATTAAAAAAAAAAAAATCAGTTTAACATCCTCTACTTTAGCATAAATTTTTTTATGTAATTTATATTAAACCAAGCTCCAGTTGTAAAGGTACCAGAACCCTCCAAGCTGTTAAACATTAGTATAAAAATAGTTTTTCATTAATTTTTGTGCAGCTCCCAATATTTTAATCTGGACCATTTATGTTTATATCCAAGGCACAAAATTTTGCAATCCTTTGTAGCACTTTGGGACTTCAACTACTGTTGACCCCATTTTTGTTACAATATTTTTTTATGATAACTAAAATAAATAATTCATTTATTAATACTCATTTGTGTTACTAATATATTTGTTAAGTATTTTTTGAATGAAATCAAGATAGGAAAATGATATACAACCAAAAAATTGCGACCGTATACGGTCAGAGAGTAATAACCTACGGTCATGTGATTGCATACAGACATTGAAGTGACCTCATACAAACACAAAGCTGACAGTATATGAACACAGAGCTGACAACATACGATCAAGAGACCGTATATAGACACATGGCGATAGTATGATGTCAGAAGCTCAGTCATAAAAATGATTGATACACTACCATATTTCAATAATTTCTTCCATAAACTCGAATCTACTGCAACACTGTAAATAGAGGCACTGAGAAGGAGTTCAAAACATCTAACATCTCTCTACTTCTCACTGTCATCTGTCTACTCGCATTCATAGCTTCTATATCCTTATTATTTGATCTTCATATATAAATTTAGAGGCTTTATTAGTGCTAGTTTTTAGAGTCCAAAATTGTATTACACTTGAAGTAATTTTGTTCTAACTTGAGGGATTGTCTCAAGTGGAAAAGTACTGACAAGCTAGCAATTGGTGTAAATTTTTGTCGATAAAGGGAATCTCAAGTAACGCTTGGAAGAGTAAACGTATAGAATCAACGGATTTTTAGTCAAATCACTATAAAACTCTGTTTGTATTTTTTTCTCTTTAACTTTTTACATTTTAGTTATTTATTAAACCATTTAAAATGTTTTTTTATCAAAAAACTTTTAAGCTATACTTTTACACAATTCATCCCCCGTGTTTGTCTTAGAAACAATAGCTACCAATCCCGATTTTTTAACACTCTCGATAAATTTTAGTTTTTTTATATTAAAATTTTGACATTCACCAACTTATTTTTAATTTCCAACCCTGCCCATCAGAGTATTCTGATTAACTTTTCTATTCCTAGCATCTCTCCGGTTTGATTTATCAAATTGAGAAACGCTCCACATCAGTATTTTTTTTTCTTAGTTTCTAGAAAAAATTTCAGAAATGCAACCATAGATTTTTCTATGGAGAAATTTACTATTCATATTTTATCTATTAATTAATTTTTTTCAAAAAAACTATAAAAAACTAATTCAGATTCGAAAAAATATTTTTTGTATTTTATTATATAGCATATAATTATTCTATTAATTTTTTATATATTTTATAAAAAAAACTGTGAGTAATTTTTAAAATAATAATTTTTAATTAAAAATTAAAATGTAAAAATTAAATGAGAAATTTAGGTTGGAAATGGTCCAATTGAGAGGCATGATAAAGAAAGCTCACCTTACAAAAGCCCATTGCTTTACTCATTTCTCAAAACTCTTCAACCAAAGCCCTTGGAATATGGTTCCAAAAACAGAACCCTTCCAAATGCTTCTAAAAACAAAAAAACATATCTCAATGCTGTAATTTCTGCTTCTTTTATTTTTTATTTTTATAAAAAGCCTATAAGAAACTCCCCACCAGCTGATGGCACCCCCACTCAACAGTTGTTCAGACATGCCTAAATAAAACATTTTTTATATAATATATATATACTTGTATTAGCACTCATCTCTCATCAGTCTCTCTCTTTCTCTCTCTAAATTCCTTTTACTCAGGTCAGTGTACTGTGTTCTAATCCTCTTTGCTTTATGAGATCTAATACTCTTGTACTGTAATAAATTTCTGTTCTTATACTGTAATAAATTTCTGTTCTTTAGTCATTTTGGGTAATGTTTAGATCTCTTTTTTTCACATTCATACAGTTAAATTTCATTTGTTTTAAGGGTCTTTATGCTCATATATATATATATATGGTACTTATGATTTTGATCTGGTTTCTGAATTGGGGTTTTGCTGAATTCATCTAATATTGTGCTTAATATGATTTCCAAAAATGGGTAAATTTTCTATTGATCTGTTACAATCATGAAAAAAAATATAAAAACATATTGTTTTCTCTGTTGTGTTAATTATTTTTGGGGCATTTCATAGAGATCCAGTGAATGAGTTGCATTGTTAAAATCAATTTTGCAGATCTGGTTTTTTTTTTTCATTTTCTTATTATTTTAGATCTGCTCCAAATGGTAATGTTCATATGATTTTTATTCATATGGTAAAAGGTTTTTGCAATTTTAAATTTGTTTCTTGGAAATAAGTTGTAGAAATAGGGATTATATGCTCATAAACAAATTGCAAATTAATCCTTCAACTGTTATTTTCTTTCACATTGTCTCTTGAAATATTTTCTTTTACACTTGACCCCTTTAATTACTAGATCTGATTTACACAAACACCCATATGAACTTTTTACTGGTAAACACATATGCTCCGAAAAACTACCTATTTACCTCAAAATATGAAACACTCTTTAACATATATTGATTAAGGGGTAATTTGCTAAAGGGCAAAGTTGAGTGATTAATGTGAGACACTCACAATAACTCAAAGGATTAACATGTAATTAACGAACTTCCTACTTTTACGAGAGTGGTATTGTGGTAGTGTAAAAAATCAACAGAAAAATATTTCCGGTGTAATGTACCAAAATATATTTTAGTATCTATATACATATATATATATATATACACACACACATACACACGTATAGAGAGAGGGAGAGGCATACCTGGATTGATCAATTTATAGGCAGATCGGCCAACAATTTCAATTGTTCAATCGACGGTTCAATCTGTTCAATTGACGATAAATTTAATTACTTAATGATCCTTGTAGTTTGAACTAATTATTATTTGATTCAAATAATTTCTGTTGTGATAGTAATAGTCCCTAACATTTTGAAAGGTTATGCAATTGTGATGATATTGTTTTTTTAAGTGCAAATTTAATCAATTGATTTTATCTTAGTAGTTGCCAATTCTCGACTGGGGTTGCTTTCTATACTGTGTGGTTGATGTTTTATGATTTAATCATCTATAATGTTTTCTTTCTTGGATATGCTTTTACGATTCTCTGTTGCTGTCCAATAATTTATTTATTTTTAATGTTTTATAATGGTTTTTTCTGTAACTACTACCGTTACAGGCCGATAAAATGGTAAGGATAAAATTCTCATCCGTATTGGGCAGAAACGTTATATAATGGCCATTACGAGTACGTATTGGTCCGTTATGGCCGTTACATGCCATTAGGGGGAGTAAAACTCAAAGAATAAGTTTGCAAAGATTAAAAAAATTTGTGTCTACTTTACAGGTATTATATCTCGAAACCATAATACTGTCACCGTTACTGTTATAGCTACAACAGTTGCCAATGTTATTTGAAACCTTGGTGCCTAAGTAGTGCTCGCCTACATTTGGACTGAGCTTAGCAATTTGCGGAGCTTGTGCATGAATATTGGAACTGATTTCGGGTAAATTTATTATTTCTTGTATCAAATTTAGCAAGTTTCAGCTTTTGTTTTGTTTCACGTTTTTTCATTGTTGGGTCTATTACAGTGAAAAATCTTTTGTATTCATGAATTTTCAATATTCTTACAAAAAAAATTAAAGAAAAGGAAATTCGAATTTGGAAATGACAACTTTTTCTTTGTCTCGGTCGTCCCTGGGAGCCGTAGGTCGTGGAAAAGTCATAGATTCTGTACGTCGGATGATGAGATCCTTGGCTTCTACACGATTGCAAAAAGTGTACGCACGAATTGCTGATTTCCTTACGAACGGTCATAATAAAAACCCTTGTAGAAAACGTACCGATAAAACTGTGTTAGTTATTAGGCATAAACTCTGAGTGTTTCTTTAGTTTTGCTCATTCAAAGTGCTCCTAAATCATCACCCAATAACTAAATTAGTGTGTATGATGAAATAAAACATTTCATGGCTCGTTCCATAAGTAATTGATTCCTAATCGAACTAGTTGTATAAATTCTTTTAAGGCAGCTTGCAATTGGGATGTGTTTTTGTTTCGTAGTTTTACAAATGGTTAGATATTGTTAGAACCTCTATGTGGTGCTTGGTTTATGAGCTACTCATTTACAATGAATTCTTTTGTCGAAATATCGGATCCTCAACTTCGGAATTGCAAAAGACACCCGAGGTTTCTTTAACTATCCAAGAATCGGAAATCAGATTCGTGGATGTTCAGAGGGCCTGGGAAATCCTCGGCGATTCAAAGTCACGATACGCTTGTGATTGCGAACTACTAGCTATCGAAAATGACTTTGTAGCTGCCGAAGATATATGCCTTGAAGATCTTCTGGTAGAAAATACTAATGAAGATTTTGAGCTTTTACACCTGAGTCGATGTGGTGATTATTACTCTATTGGTTCGTCCGAGTTAGAGGAGATGGCATACAAATTGTCCAAGGACGAGAATAGGGTCTCTGTTTGTACGACAAATGATTTGCCGTCATCCGTTCTTCTTCCCTGTGGTTCCTGTTCTCTTCATGTTCGGCTGTCGATCAATTCTTAAATTTAGTGTGAAACAAATGTTCAATCCATAATCTAGAAGGATATTGATAATTGTCAATTCTTTCGCAATGGATGTATGTGACCATATAGTTCTTGGGTTAGGCATGACATTTCATGGTGCTTCGTTAGTAACCACACATATTTTTTGAAAACATTGCAATAGATGATATTTCCTTATAAGTTTAGTCATACTTGGAGCTTGTTTGATTGTAGGTTACAACTTCCAGCTTTTCAACTTTTCTGTTTAAAAACTGAATAATGTTTTATTGCTCAGTTTTTCAGCTGAGCTTATTTTTTGTTTTGACCTAAATAAGTTAAAAGTTTTAAGCTGGATGCATCTAAATTTTTTTTTAGTTAGAAATAAGCTCGCTTATTTGCTTAAAAACTGCAGCCAAATAAATCCTAATACCAGAAATTTCATTCTTGTATCTGAGTATTTCCCCATATATATAAGCATGGCATGCATGTAAACTAAACAATTCAAAGATTGAGACATTAAAAAGAATAATTAAAAATAATTTTTATATATCTTAAATATTAATTGGAACTCTCCAAAGTAGCAAAACACAATTTGTTGACTATTTCTTTTTGCACTTTTAACCTAATCGTTATAGAAACGATTCTTTGTTATTTCCAAAGACTTTGGCTTTTTTCTTTAATTTTTTAGTATCTTTAAATTTATTTTCTTTAGAATTTTATTCGCTCTTCTTCAAATTATCGACTGTGAAAAGGACTATGGGCTTTATATACTGCAGTTACCACACTAGGGAGATATATACAAGATAGAAGGAGACAAAAACATTCAATAAATTATTAATTCCTTAAAAAAATTGTTTTCAAGATGATAAGCAATTTAATGATATACAATATTTTGAACCCATTGATGTGAAGCGCACGAGTGAAAATGATACAAACAATTTCTTTTTTTTTTGAATATTCAAAATTTTACCGAGTCTTGAATTGTATAATAAAATATTATAGACATTATCTAAAAAGACAAAAAGGAACATGAACAGCATATGCCTAGACAATAACTCAGGAACAATATGTATTGGGTTAATTTCATTTTTCCCTAAATTATAGATTAGGTCCCATTTTTGTCTCTATATTTTTATATTGTACATTTTAAGTCCCTAAACTTTATGTATTGTGCATTTTTTTCTTATTTTAACACCGTTAATAACGTCCATTAAGTACGATAAAAATTCTTTCTTTTTTATATTTTTTGGTTCATAATTTTAATATTTGAAATCTTAAATTCAAACATCACATTATTGATGTCATATCTTATTTCAAACAATATAAATTTTAAATAATTTAAAATACCTTAGAATTAACGAAAACTCTAACGGCGTTTAGATTTACGGATAAACATACACAATATGTAAATTTTGGGGCGCGAAAATGCATAATATGCAAAGTGTAGGACTAAAAATGCATAACACTAAAGTTTAGAGACTAAAATGGAACAACTATATAATTTAGGGACTAAAAATAAAATTAACCCATATGTATTTGTCTTGGGATTTTTCTGCTATTATAGGAATTTTATACCAATTTTTAAATTTGTTTGAACTAAGACGCGTAAATTTATATATTGGTGATCAGTTAAAACCAGTATGGTAATTTGTCATCTTTTTTTATATTCTATTTTGGAAAAAATATACACTTTATGCTACAATTGTTTTTTCGAATACATGAAAGTTGGAACGAAGTGAAAGTTGGTGTTATTATCCAACACTAAAAGTAAACCCAATTCTATATTAAAAGTTAATTCTTCAACTATTTTCTCTCTACTTTTACCTGTATAATTAATTGATATGTGTTCCAGAAATTTAATATTTTTAAATAATAAGCTTGTCATAGAATTCTATCAATCAAACTTCTTAAAAAAATAAAACTCATTAAATTACCTTATTGTATTAAGAAATATTACCATAATAGAATTACTCTAAATATTATTGAATATGAAATAAATTAAAAATAAAATTAATTAAAATTTTCAGCCTCGTATTCCTAAAAGCAAATAAACTTATTTGTCATGTACATTAAAAATATTTTATTAAACTTTTTGGTCTCATATTCCTAAAATGTTACTATGACATAAACCAGTTATGAAAACTATAAACTAAGGATTGAACCTAAAATATACAGTTTTTTATTTAGCAAGTGCATTAAGGTACTAACATAATTTTATTGGTAAGAACACCTAGTATCAATATCTCAAGGACTTATAGGCATAGCAGAAATTCTAAAAATATTCGAATCGCACAATCCTATCATATGAATTTATTTTTTTAATTATTAAATTAATTAAACTAATCATACTCCTACTTTCTCCTTAATTTTGATCACGATACGGGAGATTGTTTAGGCTACAACTAAAGCAACAATTGAATGAATAAAAACATAAAAATAATAACAATAAGAATATTGCCTTTGACTGGAAATCCAATAGATTAGTCTTTGCCCCTAATTATCCTAAACGATGAGTTCCGATTTAGTTAGTCTATAAAATTGTGGAGCATTTCTCATCTGGTTTATTTCGATTTAGTGTATCATCGGTAGCGTGTCAAACTTTATAACTACGCTTAGACGATTTCTAAGTTACCTCATACAGGTTCAAAAACCCTAGACTTTTTGACTAAAACAATTTGTCATATTAAGATTCCCCTAAATGATAAGTTCCGACTAAATTTGTCTAGAAAATCATGTCCATTTATTATATGATTTATTTCGACCTAATATGTCATCGGGAGGTTATCAATCTCTATAACTATGTCTAGGCAATTTCTAAGTTACCTTTGACAAGTTTAAAACTCTAGATTTTCTAAGTCAATTCTTTTGGCTTAAAATTTTTAAAAATCGTTCTCATTAATTAGAATGCTCGGGGGTTCATCTAACCTATTTTCATCCCCGAAGTAAGAATTAAGCTAATCTAATATATTGAAATTAAACATAATAATATAAAATTCAAAGTATGGAAATATAAATATTACAATAAATAAAAACACAATGTTGATAAACAAATTTAAACAACTTACTTAACAAGAAAGTTAAACAACATGTAAATTAAAGCATAAAAATGAAAACATGGCAATTAATTTAAACAATACTTATGCTAAACTTATAATTAGCTTGAACAATAATTATGCTTGAAAATTAAACAACTTGATTAAGAAGAAAATATATACTTACAACCTTTGCTAAACAAAATGGAAAATTACAACTTTGAGAAAATGAAATCTTCACCCAAAATCTAGCTACAATCACTATTTCTTCTTGCACCAAAATCAACAATAAAAAGAAAAAAATAAAACGAAAAAAGAAGAAGAAGAAGAAGAGAGAAGGGGGAGCAAAATGCTCCCCAAAAAGAAGACTAAAAACTAAGCTAAATGAAAAGTGAATAAGAAAAACCAAAAATCTCATCCAAGTCTTGAAGTTTGTTTGTAACTTTTTCCATAATACACCAAAACATACATGCTTACAAGTCTTACATAAGCAAAAATCGACCAAGGTCAGGGGTTTGGTTGGTTCAAACTCAGCAAGAGTAGGGTGGAATGTTTGAGTGTATATAATCACCAATTTTTCATACACTTTTTAGGCTCACATGCTCTCAGTCCTTGCTAATTAGGAAGTTGATAAGGTTTGACTAGTTTGGGGCTAAGGTTGAGGAGATTGGTTAGGTTAAAGTATGAGACAAATAAGAATTGTTATGCCTTGATCAAAGCTATACCCAGGCCTTTGATCGATCGATCAATCCTATTGTTGGATCCATCAAAGTATGTAAAAATAGGCCCGCATGCTCTATTTCATTCTTCTTTCCATTGTGCCACTTTGTCGATCCTTATTCTCTTTAGGTTTTAGTATCGAGGTGAATTTTTTTTATTATAAACTTTGACAAATTCCCGAAGTAGCTAATTTGGCCAATTTGACATTAATTCCTGAAATATATACGGAAAAATCATAATTCCGAAATAAAATACGCAATGTGCATCATATGTCAAATAAATTTAGCTAAAATACAAGACTAACAATCTTGTTTTATGCAATTTTATATGCTAATCAACTAATAATTTACAACGCGTGTAACGCGCGGTCTATATGCTAGTAATTACATAATAAATAATAAATATATAATTTTTTAAAATAAATAAAAATTCTAAATATATTAAATTTAATATAAAAATAATCTCAATCATTTTCTCCTATTGCAATTGTGAAAATCAAATTTGATATTGAAATTAGATAAATAAATCTATTATACATCCATCTTATGCAACTCTTTATATGTCTTTTAAGTTAAACTCTAAATAATGTTTTGTTATAATCGTTACTTAGATACACTTAAAGGTGTAAGTTATACGAGCATGAAAATTTGGAGAGTGTTTCAATCAAAGTACAATATATTTGATAATGAAGTTTTAACTCTATCTATTTTTTATTTTTTTATAATTTTAAAAAATTATAGTGCTTATTATGAACTCAAAGCCATCTATAAATAATGAAAATGTATGAAGTGACAAATATGTTATTTATTTTTATGTAAGTTAATCTTTTTATGATGTTTAATTTTAATATTTTCTATTATTTTGAGTATTATATAATTTTAAATGTAAGTAAAAATTATAAAAGGTGTTAAATATGTCGCTTTTCTTAATTTTGATGACCAAATTTCTCAATTTTTCAAACTCTATTACTCTTATAAGTGAAATTATAGAGACCAAAAAAAATTATTGTTGTGTAATATCTCGGAAACACATATCCATTGATGCAATCATAATCGTATTCATTAATTGCATATCATTCGTAGACTCGTTGCTATATGGTGTTGTGACGGAGTTAGTTGGTAATTGCGTTAAGTCGCGTATAATGAGTTTAAGATACTCAACTAACATTATAAAAGTTAAAAAAATAATTTTATTGGTGTCTATGAGTGATTATAAGTGTTTTTTGATGTTACCAACAAAAAAATGTATGCTTATATGATATCAGATTCCGGTAGATCCGATCAATCCAACTATCTATTGGATCGATTCAAAACGAGGAATATCAAACCAATGGCTATTAGATTGATCCAACTGGGTCATTTACAGAACTAAACATATGTTGATTAATACTTCACACTTCTTCTTCCCAATTTCAAAGTGAGGGAGGGATGTTATAAACCAAATTTCTTTATTTTTGGCTCGGTTCCTTATCATCCGCGCAATTCCTGAGACTCAAACCTATATTTTTAGAATCATTATCTCAGATGGAATATTTTGACGTAAGTCTCATCATTTCTTTTGCTCATTTTATTTTCTCGTTTTTTGTGCCCTTTTGGGTTCGAGAAAATAAATTTGACGTATATATTCCTTGCATCTAATAGGTACTTTTCTTGTATAGGACTATCTCGTTTTGAAAATCGAGGCTAGATCAACTCGGGGTGGAAAGCTTTTGAGGTTTTCAGGGGATTTCATCTAGTATCGAGGTTCGGTTGGTTTCGAGGCTTCAACACTTTTTTATTGCTATTGCGAGGCCTATATGTTGAGGTAATTTCGTCGATTTGTAATCTCGTTTCCATTTTTTCGATTTTCGTGTCGAGTTAAATGTTAAAATTAAAATTGCTCATTCCCGTTCTCATGATTCGTAATCTATTTCATTACGTAGGCTCGTCGCATTTCTAGGATTGTTGCTTGGTGAATTTTAGGAGATTTTGTTTGGGGGGATTTAGAAGGAGTTACATTTGTATATGATGCATTTATTTATGCAAAGGATAGAGTATTTCAAAGTAGAATATGATGATTGTTTAACATAAAAAAAAAAAAAAA
>MKEJ01102879.1:0-10822 GCA_001753735.1 Embelia ribes | reverse complement strand
TAAAATATGTATCTGAAAAATGGTTTGTATGAATTGTCTCAAAAATACTATGATACATGTGATGCTACGTAGTACCCTCAAGTACAATATCAATGCCATATGATGATGATGATGATGATGATGATGATGATGATGATGATTAATAGAAAAGTTTACACGTGTCAAAAATATAGAGCGATACTTGATGCAATTCTAGCTTGGTTGGAGACTCTCCTTTTATATTATTGTATATGATTTATTTTACGGATAAGGTGGGGTCATGATTTGATGTGTTTTGGCAAAAATGAATTACACAAGTTCCAAATATTGGATATGTAGTCTAGTGCAGAATCAAGGTTGATGCAAAACCATATGATCCTCTTATTTTTCTCAAGTTTGGTCATTTATTTCTTCATCAGGTATTAGAGATAAATATTGTATTACAGATAAATATTGTGCTCATAATGAAATTAATCAAAGGAAAATAAAATCATATATTTTTAATACAATCATAAATAGAAAGAAATGGGGATGAAAAAATATATAAAATATTAGCTTTGAAAAGTCATCAACTTTAGTTGGTACAAAATTAAATGGAATACAACAAAAAATTACATAAGCTTTTATACCACCACCAGGGTAAAAAATTTAATGCGAAAACATCCATGCACTAGTTAATACTATGCACCATAATTATGACAAGTGGCAATTTATTTTCTTGTCAAGCTATGCAATTAATTGGCAACTGGAATAAATAAAAGGTTAAAAATCTTGAAAGATTAATTTAGCATAGATATATGTGTTGTTGTACATACATTATGTTGAATCAAATTTAATTGTAGTCATAGCTTTGTGACTATCCGAAGGACAAGTGTATTTATAGGAACACATTCGTGGGTGCAAAATTCAAGGGATTTGAATGTGGCATTTCATTGTTCATACTACCAAAAATTATACAAGAAAGTATATCGAGTTTTCTATAATCCTGTATTATATGTGTCATGTTTTAATTGTTGGAGTAATTACAATTTTATGTATTTACCAATTTATTCCTTCAAAGTCTTATATATAAACTATCTTTGTACTCATTAATTATTGAATGAAAATATTATTCCACTTATTGTTTTGACATTGTATCGGATCTTATTAACAAAATATAAAAAAAAACTAACCCTAATATCTTAATAGCGCAGCTACCCGCACCCTTTCTTATTCTCTTACTTCCACCGGACTCCCTCTCCTCGCTGGCCGACTCACGTCGGCATGGACAATATCAAACAATCCCCGCCAGCCACTGCTACTACTATTATTACTACTGCCTCCTCTTCTTTTACTACCACTATTGATACCTAATCCTCCTATTTCCTTGATCGTGCTTACCACCCAAATCTTTTTCTTATTCCTATCACTTTTGATGGAAATAATTATTTTACTTGGCAATACAACATGCATCGGGCCCTAAATGCTAAAAATAAATAGAAATAAATAGGGATTTATCACTGGTTCTCTTCGAAGAACCGCAGATGACACCTTGGCGAATGCTTGGGATCGCTGCAGTGACGTTGCCCTTTCATGGCCTTTTAATTCAATTTATGAGTTAACCATACGTTTTACTCGAGATAATATTGCTAAAATTTTAATTCAATTTATGATGGAAATAATTATTGTTGCACAATATTACACTAGTCTGATGGCCCTAAAAGAAGAGTTGGATTTGATTGATGCTCCCGAACCGTGTACTTACCATAGTGCCTACAAAGATTTTCTTGCTAAAAATTCAGCACATAAAGCTTTTAAGTTTCCGATTAGGTTAAATGAGTTTTATCATCATACACGTAGTTCCATATAAGCCATGTCTCCACTTCCTCAATTGGGCAAGGCAAATTCTATGGTGCGTAACGAGAAAAATCAGTGCAGCGTAAAAATTACAGGGTCCAATAATAGGGATAATTCAGTGATGATAGCATCCCGAACCGAATCAGGCCAGCGGGCAGCGTCAGCAGCACTGGTTCAGCCCGAATGTGGGCCCGCAGGTCACCTCAGGCCAACCTTGGGTTGACACGGGTACGTGTATTTTTTCTACGATAAATGTGATCCCTACTACTTCTTGCAAGATTATGACTACGGGGCATGGGAAGGATTCCTGTTTTGTGTTGCATGGATATCCATTATATGTGACCTTGGATGACGTGGCATGTCGCCGTGCCAAGATCGGGGGGTTGTCCTGGCCCCCTACGGCTCCGCCACAGCAGACAGACATGCCATACCCTTCGCAATCAATGTAGGCACTGTAGAAGAAACGATTAACTCCCCAAGAGTGCAAATCAACTATCATGAACAACTTCAAAATGATCTTTAAGAAGCAAAGCCAAGTTTGATTTATCCAAAGCTCCAGCTAATTTACTCACTGATGATATATTTATAGAGCATTAATCTGTACATAGGATCCCCGCGATCTATCACATGTTGTTCCCAATCTGATCTCACTCCGAAAGGATTTTCTCTCAGCCAACCTCCCTGAAGTGCGAGCTTTCCTTTTCCATATTGTAAAAATTGCTCCTTCATTCTAACTGCTACGTCTTCTATGTCAGACTGGAGAAAGACCTGGAATTTAGTAACCGGAAAATTCAATAAACAAACCAATAACATAATTTAGGATTATCAGCAGTTGATTATCACTTCTCGATTGATTAAAAATATTAGCACTAATACATATCACGCCAATACGTGGTGATTACATCATCCCACATCAATGGTGAAGCTAAAGGAATCGGGTTATGACTTGGAAAATCATTTTCTAGTTCGACAATAAGAGCACTGCATAAAAGCAGTTCAACAAGGTCGCTATATGAAATAAGTGTCAGTTAGTCACCTTTCCATTGGATATAAGAAGATCTACTATTGCTTCAACTAGTAATCTTTGCAACATGCTCCACCTATGTCCAGGTTTGTTGAAATCTGGATTTGGGCACTGCACAAAAGATAAATTTGCTATAAATTAAGACTCATTCAGGTGTCGAATGAGAAGCACGCAATGAAAAATCCCAAGGGCCTATAGGACTTCTACTCTTTTTCACTTAACTGGGTTATAAAAGAAAAAGAACAAATATAAAAGAAATAGAAAAAATACGATGGGGAACAAGGAAAATAATGGTAAGGATCAGAAATCATACTTTAATGGTAAAAATAATCTTAACGACCCACATATTGAACGTGTAACCTCCCAGATTGGAAAGGGTACCTCTAGGCCTAATGGCCGGTAGCAATTTGCTCATGATTTTCAATGAGAAAGGATAGTTGCGTAAATAATATAGGCGAGAAATACATAAACTGACAAATACCACCAGTTTAATAGGAAAAACAAGTATACAAATGATAAATGGCATATGCAGGAAACCACTTCCTGAGCTACCTGAATCGATACGAGAACTAGTTTCCCTGGGTAGCTGGAAACTATCGACCGAAAAGTTGAGGTTGCATTTGTTGCAATGAAGTATCTAACAAAATTGAAAGGCAAAAATAGCATCAGCAATATGGTATTTATAACTTCAATTCAACAAGTGACTTGTTACAAATCAATAGATACAGAGAGAGAGAGAAAAGTATTTTATCTCTCTTACTGTGTTCCACTGTGAGGGAACAGAACTAAAAATCACATCACCGGGCACAAAGATCGATGAAGCAAAAACATTAAAACAATAATAGACAAATACATATGCATATAAAGACATGCAAAATGAAATGAAAGGGTTTTAGGATCAATAGAAGACTTGCAAAACAAAAAAATGTCATCAGGTAATGCAAAAGCAATCACAAAGCCCAAAGAGAACAGAAGGCGCATACCCATTCTTTATGCCAAATTGATCAACAGAGGCAAGGCATCGACTTACGAGCTGAATATAGAACAGGTGCAGAGTGTCAACTGATAAGGCATATCAATCAATTCATATATGCAACGTAGTCACGTTAAGTAAATGCTTGAAAGATTAAAAATATTGACAAAAGCACAACCTTTTTATTCATCTCAAGGCCAAGAAAATTTAGATCCTTCCTTCTCTCGGCCATTCCAAGTAGGAAAAGCCCATTTCCTATCATATTAAAAGATCGAAAAAATCTTAGGAAGTAGCAAGAGAAGAACAAAAAAAAAATGGAAAAGAACCCACAAAACATGTTGATATACATATGGAATATGTCTAGCCGATCTATCCATAATCATAAATCAATCTACACTGATAGCCCAAAGTAACCAGTAAAAGTGTATCAAACTCCAAATGGTGAATGCAATTTAGATTCGCAGTAGAAGTATGATGTGAAATCTTATGAGAAATACCACTTCCAATGTCAACCACCAGAGGCCGAGTTGGATTAGTATAAGTAGCATTCCAATCAATCTTCAGTGGATATGCCTGCAACACCAAGTGCTAATGAAACCAATATTATGTGTTCTCTTGTCTACCACAATCACCCAATCGCAGGTTTTAAAGTAAGATCAAATTTGCGATAAAGAAAGCGAGTAGTACAACAATCCAATGACACAGTACAAGTTCACAGTCTACTCTAATTCGCTATAGGATAAGGTCGTAGACATACCCTATCTAAGGCCATGAGACCTGGAAGCTTTTGTCCTTTAAGCATTTCCCACACAATTGATGCATTTTCAACCATATACGGAGATGAGACAGAACTAGTGACCCTCATTAGAGCTTGGCAAGCTGTATTTCCCACGACCGTTATATCGCAATTTCTTTGAGCTAAGTTATCTACGATCTTAGCCAGTTTAAGTGTTCCATCAATTTTCTGGCTCGGCAAACTGAATTGTACAGGACCAATCCACAATATTTTCTGCAAGTAAGCCAGATATTCAATTTTATCATAGATATCAAGAAAGTTTCTTGAACAATAACATATATATATGAAAGTCTATATTTATTTATGGATGTCACAAAGAAACTAGTAATGTTTCACCTCAAATTCTGAGAGCAAGGAAGAAATTTCCTCCAAGGAGTCGGGACCGATGTCTACAGGCTCCCATCCTGAAAAAGGAAATGTAAACTTTTTTAAAGAAGACAATGTGAATTTAAATGTAAGAAATCACATAAAAGAGACAGTAACAACTAACGATTCACAGTAACAACTCGTTCTTAAGTACTTTTAGGTTCTAGATAGAGCTTAATAATAGTAGTGACAAGACATTGCCAAAATAACAAGTGAAACATGCTCTAAATTTAACTATTAAGTTGCTAGATATAAATTTTACGTTACACATGCACTCTATAATTACAATATGAATTAACCAGGGGTAACAAGTTCATCAATGCGATGATAACAATTGATAATTAGCATAATGGCCTTAATGATCCAATACAGGGACAAATAAATCGGTTCCCAGAACACAGAGACCTTCCAAAAGAACAAATCATATTTATAGATCCCTTTTTAGACCAAGCATGTACAACATATTTGTAAATGAATTAAGTTTCTATCCACCGCAAGTGTACGAATTGGTACATAAGCGGGACACATGAGCATTATGCATGTAGGGCCTACTAAATAACTACCAATTATGCCCATGTGTCTTGCATTTACACACCGCATGTGTACCAATTTGTATGCCAGAGGTGGATAGAAACTTTACTTTTTGTAAATTACCATCCAGAATATTATGAGCAGGAACTAATTCCAATTTGCTTGACAAATGATCCCTCCTGCACCAAAAGTCTTTAGGGTACAAGATTGGTATGCTTCTCAACTTTGCAATGCGGATTATTATTGAAGCTTCATCATATGCTCTACAGTCTACGAAATTCATCGTAACTGGCAATCCTTGGGCTTGCATAATTTGAAATGCCACCATTCCTACAAATACCAGCCCATCACAGTAAGAAGCTAGAAAATGTAATGCAGCAGCTTTTTCCAAGAATTTTCCGCCACCAATCTGAAACCAAGATGGAGTACTAACTAAAATTATTAAGATAGTCAATGAAGCTAACAAAATAGGAATAGCGCCTGTTTGGTAAAATTTTAAAGATGAAATCTGAAAAGGTGAGGTTCTGGAAATATTTAAAAGGCAATATGACTTATTTAAGTTCAGGTCTTTGAATTGTTTTCTCATGTTGGGTTCTCTAAATTCTCAAATCTAAGAAGAAACCCAAAATATAAAAATAGTTAAGAAAGATAAAGAGAGGTTTTCAAGATCTCATTTTTCCAAATTTCAAATGTGAGAACCTCTATATGAGTTTTCTTACACAAAGAACCAACCCCAAACCAAACAGGCCCACGGACTTAAAAATATTATTCTCAACTGCTTAATAGTAGCAAAGGCATACAATGGCTACGTATGGTCTTTTGTTGGTTTTAATGATCTTCTGCAGTCGATGCAGGCGCTCTTCAAAATGAAAACCAGCAATGCATGAATAGCAGAAGCGAGTGATACCAACAGTAGAAGCCAGAATTCGATGAGATTGAGAAAATGTGTCATTAATAAATACATCAACTCCTTTGGATAGACGTCTTGAAAACTTTGAACAATTGGCACTCTCCTCCTTAAACTGAGAAAGATTCTCAAAAAGAAGAATGTTATCTTTCTCGTCCTTTAGTTCACTCAAGGACAGAGTGAGTTTCACTGGTGCTACTTTTAGTTGGAGCACTCCTGACAGAAACTCTGCACGGAAAGAAGTAGGTAAAGTAAGATATCAAACTAAAAGTAAAACCAATTTAAATGTTACTTAAATATGAAGGGCATGGTATCCCTACGGACCGAAACGGGAACAACTGTATTTATTAATGATCATATAAAAGAAAAAGCTAAACCCATGTATCCCTGCTTAACCAAACCAAAAGTGGACTAATCTTTCCCTTAACCTCTTTTTATTTCCACAGTCCTTCACTATCAGCCACTCCCCTTCCAAAACGGGCTAGTGCAAGGGAGAAATCACATAATTTTTACAGAACATTGACTTGACAATAATTAAAAAAATGACAAATAGGCATTAATAGACGCATAAGTTGTGCAATACCCGCGACAGAATCTGCATCAAGAGTATCCGAAATATTTTTAGCACTCCAGTTACCAACTAGAGTTACTTTAGCGCCACAATTGTATAAATATTTGATGGTGGAGACAGCGCTACTGAAAGATGGGGACATTTGATTCAGCTCTTTGCTGAGTAGGATGGTAGAATCAAATCTAACCATGACAATTTTTCCTACGAGTTCATCCTTGGGGAACTGTGAAAGGCCTTGTACATTTGGAAAAGTATCTTTTTCTTCTACAGGGCAATCTTTTTCCTGAGAGGGAAAAAGTACAGCGATAAAATTATGTGGGAGAGGAAAAGAAGCGCAATAGCACTAAAGAAGTAAAAGCAATTGATACCAAGGATGTATAGGTATGTGCATATGAAAACTAATTTCATATGCATATGTACCATAAGAGCCTCTATACCCTCTGAAAGGACCTAATGAACCCTTTGTAATGTAAGAATAGGCATATTAATCACCATTTCGACGAGTATGTCACCAATACTAGACTAATCAGGTAATGGTTTTGAAATAATGCAGCACTTCCTTCATTATTTGATATCATTCCAAAATAAAAGCAGAATAAATTTATTGATCCCCCACACCAACAGATAAGATAAATGGATGCTTTTACAAAGTTTTAACTGCGTGTAATGAAGAAGGCACAAGAGAGGAGAAAAGGAATATGAGATGAAAATCACCTTATATGGGAGTGAATATCTCTTGTCAGAATATTCTAACACCTTCTCATTACCTGCTAAACGACTATAAATATTTAGAAGTTTGGATACAAATTAACATACCGTTTGGATCGAAAAGATTTGAAATTAATAGGGATTGAAAATTGTGTGCCACAATCTAACCCAAAAGCATAAGGCCATAAGCTACTAGGTACCTTCAACAGACCCCTCAGTTAAAGCCTATTTCGGGATCCAAAAAAACACAAACATATTTATAATTGGGTGGCAATGAGACTTGAACACAGGATCTTTATTTGCTTGGATACCATTTTTAGAACCGAAAGTAAAAAATTGCATATTTATCAATAATTAATTACAACCATTTTAAAATTGTATAAAATATGAAGACTCCGATTCATTCATTTAAGATGTTTGATGACAATACTCTAGAAACAGAAATAACATGAAAATGCCTTCGAGCAAAAGAACTAACCACCTAACAAAACACACACTCAGTTATATAAATCTCATAAATTTAAAATGGAAATGTTTCCAAAGCAACCTAAGCACTGATAGAAATAGCAATACCTTTCAAAGAAGAAAAACTCGACGGATGTTGCCCAAATTCAATATACTTTGTATTATTTGAATGGGGTCTTTGATGCAATGACACAAATCTAAACGAGCAAAAATCGTAATAACAAGAATTGCAGGTGATGAGGGTTCCCTGCAGTAAATTAATGACTTGACTCATCTCCCTCTTGTCTCTCTTCTTCAATTTGGTACTGCAAAAAAATAAAATTCCAATGAATTTTTTAGGTCCGCTGCATAGAACCAAAATAAGATATCACATTGGATTGTTGATGTGAATTTTCTTTTGCCATTCATTCCTATGTAAGGCAATTTGCTCATCAATTTTTCTGTAAAACTCATGTCTTTTCATATCACTTTCATCCAAGTTCCATCTACCCCTGACCTTCACTTTTCAACATTAATATTCACACTATTTCTAGCTAGTGCAGTCACAGATCTCTTTACTACATGTTCAAACCACCTTAGATGACTCTTTCTTTCATCTTATCCTCAGCTGAAGCCAATCCTAACCATGGACAGAATTCTTCATTTCTGATTTTGTCTTTCCAAGTCTTCGCAATATCCATCTCAACAATATGCACTTTTGTTACACCCATTTCGTGCTTATGTTGTTTCCTAGTTGCCCAAAATTCATTTCCATAAAATAAAACTAATCTTACAATAGTCTTATAAAACTTTCCATTTCACCCCAGAGACAATAATAAAACTCCTGGAGCACTTACCCACTTCATCCATAATGCTTGAAATCTAAAGTAGATATCTCATTCCATCCCAGCATTGCTTTGTAATATTAAATCAATATAACGAAATGACCACTCTTTAATACCACTTCACCGCCAAACTTAACTACTATCAGATCCACCACCTTTTGTCCAGTGCAATTGCACTCCAAATATTCTTTTTTTGGTTTACTAGCATAAAACCATGAGACTTTAAAGTACGTCTCCATAAATCTATTTTATCTTTTATCCCCTATCTAGTCTCATCAACTAAATTTAAATCATCAGCAAATAACATGTATCATGATACTTCATTTTGAATGTGTCCACTCATCTTATTCATTAGTATCGCAAGCAAGAAACTTGCCGCAAAGTCTTCGACGCAACCTATTGTAATAGAAAAACTAGATGACATGCCACCATACACTTTTATATTTGTAACAACTCCCCCATACAAGTCGTTGATTATATATTTATATATTTAAGATGGGCAAGTTTATTTGTCAAAAACTCAAAACCCACCACATTAACTCTCTAGGAACTCTATCAGTAGCCTGCTCCAAACCAATATACAAATCTTTTTTTCCAACTTAAATTTCTTCCTACTGCCAAAGTAAATGAATTGCTTGTCTAGTTAATCGTCCAACCAATATCCAAATACTTTCTCCGAAAGTTTCAAATTATGACTCGTGAGTTTAATTCTCTGTTATTAGAACAAATTTGTGTCTCACTTTTACTCTTGTAAATGACTAAATTACTCTTTCTCCCCTAATCAAGCATCTTTCCATGCAGATAGAGGATCATTCATTTAAATTCTCTTTTCTACCTAGGGTCAACATGACACTCTACATTTGCTCACATTTTTTAGAAACTTCCAATGGTAATCGATATTGACCCATGCTAATGATAACGATACAGGTACTAAACCTACTAAATTGCTGGAGAAATCATGCTAAAGCTGTTTTTATACATTTGTGTCCATGAAAATAGAAATAAAAACCGAAAAGGTAATGGGAGGTGAAAAAAAACCTAATGATGGATCCCAGCAGGACACATATATACAGCTTTGTAGCAGAGAACTATAAGTTATATTTTTATGATTCAATCCAGTGACCTCATGGTCCTTGTCCTACCAAAGTCATATGAACTGTATGTTCTATACTGAGCACAATTTCAAACAAATAAGTAGTCCAGACAGATATTAGTGCATTTTACTCGATCGGAAAGCTGTTGTCTGCATAAGTTGAAGACAAATCAAGCATCTCAAAGGGATTGCTTGTATTTCAGGGCTCCAGATTTTCTTTTTCTCTAACACGGTAATACCGCACACGACATTTGAAAAGGAAAGTGGAAGCACAATCTCAATGATGTTGTTAGCCAAGACGGCAATCTTAGAGAACGAACACGTAAACTAACAAAAGGCCAAAGGAAAAGACAAGCGCCCAACTTGCTGAAAAGCATCATTCATTAAGGATCTTAATGAATGTCCATGTAATAAAGACAGTCGAACAGAATCATAAGATTAATCACTGAATGGTCATCAATTCACCAAAATAATAGCAAGTCTGGCACCAGCTTAAACCAAGTCAAACCTAATATCAGAAGAGAAAGTATATAGAAGATAAGCGGCAGTTAAACTGAGAATCAAAAACCATGAAATTCAGTTTGGATAAAATTCTCTGCATTCTTTATGTTTATTGAATACTTAGTAAACACCAACTAAGATAGACAATCAAATCTCTGCATTCTTATCCACCTATATCAGAGACCAAAAAATTCACAAGAAGTACTGACAGGAAGGTGACAACAGGAGTGTTGTGTTTGCACTGACTT
>MKEJ01102878.1:0-15905 GCA_001753735.1 Embelia ribes | reverse complement strand
GCATTCTCTCTGGGTAATCAATGTGGAAGTCTAGAAACTTTGCCATTCATCAGTTCAGTGGTAAATGAAGGCATAAGGTCTTACATTCTCTGTTATTCTTTGTGGTTGACATAATTTAAATATTTCTACTTCTCTTTGGTAGATCTTTAATATGCTGCATCATTTTCAAGCTGCCAAATCAAGATGGGTTTCATATTAGGCCTAAAGTTGGAAACAAAAGATCATCAATCACTTTGGTTTTTATAATAACCGAGATTCGTTGGTTATCTCTTACATCATTTCGCTAGAAAACTGAAGCAATATCAATGTTACTTTTCCTATTTGAGTAATCACTAATTTTGAGAAATTGCAGGATTTTGGAGGTGGTAATCATGTCTTCCTCGTACCTACCTGCCACCACTGAGTTCCTTGATCAGGCTGCAGAAGCCAAATCACCATCTGAAGGCATCTCCATCCTGTATCGCGTACTGGAAAATCCTTCATCATCATCCGAAGCTTTACGTATAAAAGAAAAGGCCATCTCAAATCTCTCGGATCTTCTTAGAGAAGAGAATAGGGCAGAGGACCTTAGAAACCTCCTCACCCAACTAAGGCCTTTTTTTTCCTTGATCCCAAAGGCCAAGACCGCAAAAATCGTCCGAGGCATAATCGATGCAGTTGCCAAAATACCCGGAACTTCTGATCTCCAAATCTCTCTCTGCAAAGAGATGGTGCAGTGGACTCGGACAGAGAAACGAACCTTTCTTCGGCAGAGGGTCGAGGCTAGGCTTGCCTCTCTTCTTATGGAGAGCAAAGAATATTCAGAGGCTTTAACCCTTCTCTCTAGCCTTATCAAGGAAGTGAGAAGATTAGATGATAAGCTTCTCCTAGTTGACATAGAGTTGTTAGAGAGCAAGCTCCATTTCTCTCTGAGAAACCTTCCCAAGGCAAAAGCTTCTCTCACTGCTGCTAGAACGGCAGCCAATGCTATTTACGTGCCGCCAGATCAGCAGGGTACAATAGATTTACAGAGTGGTATTCTCCATGCTGAAGAGAAAGACTACAAAACAGCTTACAGTTATTTCTATGAAGCTTTCGAAGCTTTTAATGCCCTCGAGGACCCTCAAGCTATATACAGTCTCAAGTACATGCTGTTGTGTAAAATTATGGTTAGCCAAGCTGATGACGTGGTGGGAATATTGTCCTCAGCTAAGGTGGGGTTGCAGTATCAGGGGCCCGAAGTTGATGCAATGAAAGCCATTGCCCACGCTCATGCACAGCGCTCTCTTAAGCTCTTCGAAACTGCTCTTCGTGATTTTAAAGCTCAGCTTGAGGAGGACCCAATAGTGCACCGCCACCTGTCGTCTCTGTATGATACTCTTCTTGAGCAGAATTTGTGCAGGTTGATCGAGCCTTTCTCAAGGGTTGAGATTGCTCATATTGCTGAACTGATCGAACTTCCTATAGATCATGTGGAGAAAAAGCTGTCTCAGATGATTCTAGATAAGAAGTTTGCGGGGACCTTGGATCAAGGAGCCGGTTGCCTTGTCATCTTCGTTGATCCCAAGGTAGACTCATTCTACCTTACGATGCAGGGGATCATTTTGAATATAAGTAAGGCTATCGATAGCCTCTATGTGAGATTTGTAAAGATTATGGTATGACGAAGAAGCTGTTAGGCGTACTCTCACATATTTGGCTTTGAATTACTTCTTCAGTCCAATTGATGTATGTGTCCCCTTGTTTTGGACCACATGCTTGATTCCATGGAAGTTCAGTTTGCTTTGTTTCTGGGATGATGTATTTCAAGATCCAATTTATTCCATCATATTGAGAAAAAATAATTTATCTTCCATTATTGGGATCTTTGAGAATTAGCTTTTCTGTGGTGGGTTTATGAACTTGTTTGTTTCGCTTTATGATAAGTATTTATCTTTAAGTTCTTATTTTTTAGAAGTTATAACCGCTTTTGCTTTTAGGCTAATGTTTCTTATTATATACCAACCATCAATTTGGGTTTATTTTAGATAGTTTAAATATATCAATTCCTTTACTAGGATTTTCATAATCGTCCTGGTTTTGGAAGGAAAATTGGGATTTGTTTATCCAAAATTCTAATTAATCTTGAAATACAATTCATGCATATTGTTCGTATTCATTGTTTCAATACGGAAACTACACAACTTAATTTAAATCCTCCTGTTCATTCCAAGCTAGAAACATATTAACAATCTTAGAATACTTGGTTTATAGTTCATAGAGGCAAAAAGAACGAAATTCTAGAACTGTCTAGCGGAGTTTTTTCTTTTCCAATCCTCGTTTCCATGTAATAGGTCTTGTTTCCATCTTATGGCTTCAATTTAAAAACTGTGGAGTTTAATTACATCCTCCTACTCATTATTTAGTAGTTGGAAACACGAAGGCAACGTGAATATGACTTGAGGTATCTTCAATTAAAATTCTAATGAGCATATATAGTGAAATGTTGGGGTTTTATCAATCTGAGTTTCTCTCCATTCTCGATTTTCATGGAACGTCTTCTGTTTTTCATTCTATGGTTTCGATTTAGAAACTACAAATCTAAGCTCACATCTGCCTACTCTTTACTTCCTAATAAGAAGCACATAGACAACATAAAGAAGATTTCTTCCTCGTTAAAATTTTACAAATGTCTAGGCAAGTTAAAAGTTCACAAGTGATAAAACAAAAAGAAAGTAACGTTCCCCAATTCCCAAATCTTGACTTTTATTTCATGCGTCTAGTTTTCCATTTTATGTTTCCAACTTAGAAACTCCAGAGTTTAATCACCTCCTCTTACTCACTAGTTACCGGTAACAAGCACGAAGATAAAATGCATAGGAGTTAAGGTATCTTCAATTAAAACTCCACATAGGCAAGTTGGGAAACATTGGGGTATTGTCTATAGGAGTTTTTTCCCATTCTTGAATTCAAGGAATGCATTTTGTTTTCCATTCAATGGTTTCAATTAAGAAACTGCATTGCTAAACTCGCCTCCTTTGTTCATCAATTCCAAATTCAAAGCAAAAAGGCAATACTGTGAAGAAGACTTCTCCCTTGTTAAAAGTTCCAAGCGAAGAGGCAAAACGAGAGAATATATTCAAAGTTTTCCGACTCTCGATTACCATCTCTTGCATTTTCTTTTTTCCATTTTATGGTTTCGATTCAAAACCTATATTGCTAAACTTACCTCTTCCTGCTCATTAATTCCAATGCGAAGCACATAGGCAATATGGAGAAGCATTCTTCCTCGTTAATTCCTACGTGACCAGTCAAAAAGAGAGAACCATTTACCAATTCCGAATCTTGATTCCATTTCATGGGTTTAATTTTCCATTGGTTTCGACTAAAAACTCTAGAGGTCAGTTGTGTGAAAGACTCAAGGACTGTACCCGTGGTTAAAAAGTTCACAAGCGACGAGGTAAAAAGGAAGAAAGGATTTCCATTACCTGAAACTTGGTTTTCATATTGTATGTTAAGTTTCCAATTTTATGGTTATGATGTAGAAACTCCAGGGGTTAGTTCTCATCCTTCCACGCATGAAATATACGTTAAAAAGACATACGAAATTCGACATGGCAAATAGGGAGAAAGTTTTCTATTTTCCGAATCTCGATTTCCATTTCATGAGATTAGTTTTCTATTTTTCGGTATCAAAATAGAAATTCCAGAGGGTAATTCATATCCTTCCACTCAAAAACCAATTGTTTAAGAGGCGCATTTAATATGTATGAAAGACTCGAGGGTTGTATCCGTTGTTTAAAAAGTCCACTGATGCAAAAAGAAAGGGATGTTATCTACATCGGCATATCTTCATTTTCCCACATCGATCAGAAAAGAATAGCTAAGGTGAAGAGCTGGTATAAATAAAGTGGCACGGTGTAAAAGTTACTTACGTGCCTAGGCTTTAGTGGTTGAGCCAATGTTTGAGGTAGTGGGTGTGACGATCAAAATTCCGAATGGTCTGAAACCTCGTGTTACTAGACAATAACTAAATATTAGGAGGAAACAAATATTTAATTGGTCGAGATTCTTATTAAAATAGTTGAGGGGACATAAGTCAAGCTCAAACTGACTAAAATAATTATTACAATTTTATGAACATAATGAAAGAAATTCAAGGAAGAAAATAACAAGTCTAGAAATAAAGTCGGCATCTAGACGAGCTCGGTTTCATCTACTACCCTCCCCTAGTGTCTTGGCTACATAGGTGTCTTATTTGCAAAGCCTGATGGGGACTCAGGCTCATATATATTTAAGAAAAATAGATTGTGTACATGAATTGGTTAAACGAGTTGCAACATTGAGATTTTGTACAAGTAAGAATGACATGACATATAAGCGTGCATAATTAGGTGTTGACATGCAATATATACAATGAAGTATAATCAAGTATCTATACCAATGTTTTTACAAGTGAAAAAGTATGTTTGGTTTTTTTAGTTTTCGTTCGAGTAGTGTCTAATGCATCTTATGTGTCCTTCATTTATAAGTACATATGTGCATCCAGAAAATACTCAAAGTAGTAATATCCTAGAAATTGAGTAATCGGGAGCCATCATGGGCTGGTTGCTAGTGTGGGAGACCATCGATAAAGTCATGAGCCGCAATGTTAGCATAGATACAAATAAAGGGAATGGCTCCAATGGAATTGTTGGACGCCTCAGTTGCTAGTACGAAAAACCACCGGCAATGTCATGGGCTGCAATACTAGCATAGGTACATATAACGGGAATGTCTCTAATAGAATTGTTAGATGCCTCACAAGTCTGGATATCAAAATACAATAATCATAGCTAAGACATTTCGATCGGACACACAAAAAGTAAGGTATTGGTCGTAACCTACTCTACGTGTGTCAAGGATATGCCATGGACAAAATAATATATATGTATTTGTATTTGTATATGTCGAGAATTATCCAAGTAGGTGCCTATGAGTCAGATAATAGGGAATGTGTCAAATTTAGCATGTGCAGGGCATAATGTCATTTCTCCAGTACAAGTACGTGTCTCGCATTATTCTTATTATTCAAATATTCTTATTAATAATTTAATAGTATAAGATTCATCACTTGATCATACAAGTCGTCATATTGCGAGAATATCAAGAATCAGGGATGTACCTATGAGTATGGGACATGGCTTAGTCTACTAAACTCGTTTATAACAAGTTCAATTTTTTTGTTACTTCTCTCAAGATTCTAGTGTTTTGACTAGTATTTAAGCCTAAGATAATTTTATATAACTTTTTGTAATTTACCGGGAATTTATTCCTATTTAATTAATATTTTATCCTTAATAAAAAATAAATATTAATAAAATCCTTAAAAATAAATAGAAAATATTATTCTTGAATAAAATAACTCATTTCCTAGAAAAGGGTTTTTTGTGACAAAACGACATAATTTTCTAAAATTTTAACAAGTATTTGCCTATTTATTAATATTTTATTATATAAAATATTAATAAAATTGCCAAAAAAATTAATTTTTCCAAACAATTCAAAAGGAAAAAATTTATTTTTCAGGTCAAAATATTTTTGTGCAAGTGCGATAATTTTCTCACCTTAAAAACAAATATTTTCTTATTTATGAATATTTCACTTGATAAAATGTTAATAAATACTAAATTAAAATCCGAAAATAATTAAAAAATATTTTTCTTAATAAACAAATTTTATTTCACTCATTTTCAATATGACAATTCTTCTGTAAAAATATAGTATTTCTTTCAATTTAAAAAATACTTAAATGTTTTTATTAAAATAAGTCATTTTATAGGATAAATAAATAATTAAATAAGTAAGGATTGGGGTTCGAACTCTGGTTTCCGATTTATATTCATAAATTATTTCATTCCCGTGCATGGGTGCCACACTCTGCCACTCGGGTGGTCCATGTGTGCCACCGACGACCACCAATTTTTTCAGGTTTCACAAATTGACCCTTCCGAACATGATGGTGGTGTATATTTTGTAAAATAACATCGTTTGGTACATCAAATAGTCCGATTTCATAAGTGGGTCTAAACTTTCAACTTCTATATTCAATTATTTCAACTAATCAAGTGAATTTCTTGTACTTTAAGTGTGTTTCATATCATTATAATCATCAAACATAGGAATTGAATATATTTTAAACAAAATAACAAAAACAATCAAATACAAAATTAGAATTACAAAATCTCATTTGCAATCCTCACCTAGGTTTGGTTTTTGACGAAAAGTGGTGTGTGTATGGTTGCTTACTTGCTCTACCTCACTCTGATGGTCGGAACTTGACCACTCCAGTGGTCGGAATCCTAACTCCGACAAGTTTGGATATATTTGTTGATATGAGTATGTATGAATGTAAAAAGGTAAGTGCGTGTATGTACAAATTTGGTGGGTATGATTTAATAGAAGAAGAGGATAAGGGGATTAGGTGATAGTTTTTAATGTGTAAAAGATATGGAGGAGTGATGGTGCTTGTAAGAAACTGGATGGGGTGTGTATGGGGAGGAGAAAATAGTTATTACGCAGTCGGTCCTTAGGGTTTTGGGTATTTACATTTACACCCTATGGATTTCCAATTTCAACGCATTTCCCCCAAAACCTTTCTAACTTACCACTAAGTTTTCAATTTTTAACAAATTTAAGACTCAAGTTGTTACAAAATGTACCATCAGTTAATGATAATGCTAAAATTTCAATACATTATGGAAAAGTGTGGGATAAAAGCAAAGTTATTATTGACGATTTATTTGCGTATGTGGTGGCACTAGATATTGATGAAAATAATGTCAATTGTGAGT
Source organism: Embelia ribes (assembly GCA_001753735.1). Taxonomy (NCBI): domain Eukaryota; kingdom Viridiplantae; phylum Streptophyta; class Magnoliopsida; order Ericales; family Primulaceae; genus Embelia; species Embelia ribes. Next base: position 9,114 of record MKEJ01102878.1, on the reverse strand, counting down.
CAGGATCCATTGAGGAATGTTGCCAATGGAAGGATTGGCCAAAATAGAAGAAAACAATCAATACCAAGTTAAGTTATTTAGCTAAAAAAGATTCTTTTTGTCCAATTGTGAAAATACCGAAAAATATTCATCTAGTCGGATACAAATGGGTATTTGTAAGAAAACGAAACGAGAAAAATGAAATTGTTATATACAAAGCACGACTTGTTACCTAAGGTTTTGCACAAAGACCTTGAATTGACTATAAAGAAACATACTTTCTTGCAATGGATGATATAACTTTTCGTTTCTTAATTGGGTTAACTGTGAACCATAGGTTGAATATGTGTTTGATGGATGTTGTCACTGCATATCTATATGGTTCACTAGACAGTGATATATATATGAAGATCCTTGAAGGTTATCAATTATCTTAAGGCAAAATAAGGAATTTACACTCAATAAAACTTCAACGATCTCTATGTGGATTAAAGCAATTTAGAAGAATGTAGTACAATCGACTCAATGATTATCTTATAAAAGAAGGATTTGCCAATTATCTAATATGCTCATGTGTATTTATTAAGAGGTCTACAAAAGGTTTTGCTATCGTAGCTATTTATGTTGATGATCTTAACTTAGTTGGAACTTCTGAAGATCTGACTAAAACTGCAAATTATCTCAAGAAAGAATTCGAGATGAAGGATCTCGGAAAGACAAAGTACTGCTTAGGTTTATAGATTGAACATTTTCCTAAGGGAATACTTGTTCACCAATCGACCTGTACAGAAAAAATATTAAAGTAGTTTTAATGGATAAAGTACATCCTCTAATGGACAAGCAATCTCGAATATGGGATTATTCTATTCAAACGAGTCAAATTCTAATTTAGTGGGCCACGCTGATGCTTGATATTTTTCTAATCCACACCATACAAAATCACATACCAGTATGTATTTACTTATGAAGGAACAGCTATATCATGGAAATCTACAAAGCAAACCCTAACTACTACGTCATCCAATCATTCTGAGATTATCGCAATCCATGAAGCTCGCCGTGAATGTATTTAGATAAGATCATTAATACAATACATCAAAGGAAAGAGTGGCTTTGGTCCGATGAAAGGAATTCCGACAGTATTATTTGAAAACAATTATGCATGTCTCGCACAACTCAAAGGAGGTTACATCAAAGGCGATCAAACTAAACACATATCTCCAAAATTCTTTTATACTCATGAGTTACAAAAGGTTGGAGATATAGATATTCAACATATACGTTCTCAGGATAATCTGGTAGATCTATTTACCAAGTCGCTTCCATCGTCAACATTTCAAAAATTGGTATTCAGTATATAATTGCGAAAATTTCAAAATTTGGAAGAAGAATCGAGAGTTCAAATCAAGGGAGACAGCATCTAAATATCTAATAATGATTGATCATCCAAGAAAGAGTACTATAAATAATTGAATATTATTGTAGCTAATGCAAGCATGGAACTCAATCATTAAATGAAAATACTATTTGTGATGCAAGCGTTGACGTAAGTATAGTTCCATCATTTAATTTTCAACCACCTCCATCCTTGCTATTTGTCTACAAAAGGGCAATCTGTTAGTATTTATATACACACAAAAAAGTGAGGAAATATCTCTCATTGTACCCCAAATTTCCATATATAAAATAAATACATATTAGTTGTCCCATAGACTAAACTCAAATTTAACTCTAAAATTAAGCTTGAAACTGAACCACATAATTCTCGTGTATTTATTAATTTTATGTTATTTCTTATTTTGTGTTCTTAAATAATTTTACAACAGTTAAATTAGATTTCACTAAAATTAAGGATTTATTTTTCAATGGGTAAAGATGCGCGTGAGGAACAGGGAAAATAGCATTTCTATCAACTGTGATCTTTAAATGATGCTTATGTGATATCAAGAATTAAGAACTACAAAAGATGATCTCGTAAACATTAAGCAGAAAAAATATTTACACCAAATCAATTGTAAGGGAAATAAGACACCACATTGCCTGTCCATATAAATTGGTCCTCAAGCTGTTAATTTCTTGCCAACTCTGCAGCTTTGGTAACAAACCTTTCAGGAAAATACAAAGCAAAAGAAAACAACCCAACTTACAATTATGCGCACCCCTTTATGCAATGGTCAACTATTTCAATACAAGAAAAGAGTAATCTACACAAGAAACATTGAGCAAACGCTTCAAAGCCAGCAATATTCAAGCGGCAATTGCACTAGAGGAAATAGTCTGGTGTTCTCCTTGTCACATCGGGCTCTCCCCTCCTCGGAGCAGGCTCAAACTATAACACACAATGAAAAATATTATTTCAACTTATTTCAATCTCAAGGAGCTGTGGTGGTAGTTCAAAAGCAAGAGATACACTGTAAGAAGTCCAATTAAAATTGACCTAGGGCTCGTTTGATAACCACATATAAGCTGAAAACGTAACCTTATTAAGAATATATAAAAGGAATTCGTACAAGATACGGCGTAACTAGTCATTTCCCATTAAAAGGAACTTTGAAATGAATGAACCTTGAGCAGGCCATCCACATAAGCTTTCCCAAAAGCAAAAGAGGACAGCAGTTAAGCTGGCAGTGAAGTCTGATATTCTATAATCTACCACTTTGGTACCTCGTTCTGTACCCATTGTGAGTAGATGAGAAAAATACGGAGCACCGAAAAGGAATAGAGAATCTTGACTCGTTGGGAAAAGCTAAACAACATTTTACTTAAAATCAAGCTAAGAAAAGCAAACTTTTATACAAGCACCAAAAAAACCCCGAATATCACTAGAAGCTAGGTCCAAAGACCATTACATGTGCATATGGATGAAAGAAAGAGAAAGAGACCTGAATGAAAGTGTGACCTTTGCAGTCATCAACTTCCAATATGGATGCCAAGTTCCCACAACGGTAACAATAGTTAGGTGCACTAAATATAGTTACTACCTTTTGCTCCTGTACCAACAAAAGAAAAAAAGAGTCAAATAATGTACCCCCAAAAAAATCACACCATCAGAGAACACAAAAATTTTACAAATGCTTACGTGACCCCAGTTAAATCCCTCCATAACTAGTTGGTGAGCTCTCGCAATTAGCTTTAAGTTATTGTTATGGTTAAATTGCTCAGAGATGTCCTGCAACACCATGAAATTAGTAAAGTTAAATAAATAGTGTTTCCATCGTCTTAAAAAAATAATAATAAAAAATAAAAAATACAGAAAAGGAAAAGGAGATGCGATACCTGGCCAAAAGTATATCCAGCACCCCTGGGTGAGATACCCCAACCACATCGATCATCAGGATCAGACCACAAAAGATCACACATTGGACCCTCGTGAGGAACCTCTTGAACACGATCAAAGTTCCGAATATTGTCAAGGGTTTCAATTGATGGAGACAGTCCACCATGGAGACAAAATATTTCAGATTCAACCTTTATCAGTCAAAATTATTCTTGTTATTAGGACAGCACAAACAATGAGACTTAACAAGATCAATATATGAACCTGTCAAATTTGGACACTGAATTTCGAACATGAAGAAAGCTTGCAGCTTTTTTCAGGGAAAAATAATTGAAATTGCTAAAAATGAAACATAATTATGCAAATCCGAATCATAAAAATAAATATGAAAGTTTGTATCAAATAGAAACTGGTAAAGGTGTCTGCTAAAGCCACCTGAAAATGAGATAAGCCACAGTGAGTGATGATGTCTTCCGGAAAAATTTGGAAAAACAAAGAAACAAGAGGACAAATGTCCACAGGTAGTCAATTTAACAAGTAGAAAGCTTATTGGATAATGAAGATATTTGAACAAGGACACGCCATAATAGAAAATGTTCAGAGCAATCTTTAAGTCGTTGAGGTATATGCAAATGTTTTATCGGCAGACTCGAAAAACTTCTTGGGTACATAGCTGTCTTTCTCTCTCATAAGCATGGATACCACCTCAGTGAAATGACAGGGTAACTGATGCAATAGTAAAAACTAATTTCTTTCCAAAAGATACTTGTGAAAAGATCAACTCGTTCCACCACTACATACATAAAACCATACCACAAGTTCGCAATCATAATGAAATGTTTCCAGAATAAATAATGAGACAACTTGTAGGCAAAACAGAAGTTATACTCACCAGTGCTGTAAGAGGAAAATAGTCGAACAAATCTGTGAAGATCTTCCACACATTAGCATTGCCATATCTGTATATACAGATTTGAGGCAGTTAAGAAATGCATAGTATAGAACCCTTTATGTTCCATTTGGTGCAAGGATTCCTTGTGGGAAGATGTGACGGAAAGGAAAATCACTTCACAAAAATTATGGATTCAAATACAACATTTGCTTTTCCGTCACATTTTCCTTCAAGAAATCCTAAAACCAAACGCACTATTAAGGAACTTGAAAGGAAAATCGTAAAAGGAAAATAAAAACGGAGAAGAATATCAGAGAGAGATTCTATCATGAAGTTACTATACAGAACAAATTTCGGGGGGCCTTCTCAGGGAGAAGTTAATGTTGAAAAGAAAATAACTGCAGAAATGGCAGACCGGTAGGCAACAAGAAGAATAAGCTACACATAAAGAAACATACAAGCTCTGAAATTTGTAAATGAAACTACATTGAAAAATTAACCTCCAAATCAAAATGCAGAGCAACTCACTTTCGCAGGCATTCGTCGTAAAAGCCATAAACTTGAGTGATCTGCAAAACAAAACAGTAAACACTAAGTATGAACCACCTATAGTTACCATAGTTAATTCCAGTTAAATTTCACTTGCATTGTTGATACAATTATTTGTCACCACGATGAAAGCCCTTTATTTACACCTTATACTCACAACTTCCAAGAACAATAAGATGAACAAGAAAAAAACCGATACGATAAGAATACATCGGAATATACCTGCCGGCTCTCATGATTCCCTCTCAAGATGGTAAGTCTTTGGGGATAGCGCACTTTCAGGGCCACCAAAAGCTGATTAGAAGAATAATGAGTAACAGTGAACAATTTGCAAAGAAAGCAAAATGAAACATCTTCACAGAGTATCTAAAGCAAAAAAGCAGCCCAACGATTACTTCGCTACTACAGTATGTAGTAGAGAAGTTGAATAAGAGCATTCACAGCAGTCTCTATAAACAACCTGTACAATTTAGGCTCTATAAGCAACAATGTAAGCCTTATATAGATATATTTTCAAAAGATGCACATCAGTCCTCTATATACCTGCAGTATAAACTTAACAAAATTCTATTTCTTTAATTGTTTAATCAAAATTTCTCCAACCATCAGCAAAATCAATCAACTATTGCCGCACCAGTGGCAACCTCGGCCGAACAGCCCCTTGTCTGCCATCGTCCCAACGGGTCACAAATCATCCATTGGTGGTCCTTGTCTGCCAGATTGACGTCAATAAATAACCTCCTTCAGAGCAATAGAGGGATTGCTACAAAATATAGAGGTTGAGAATTGAGATCACAATACAGGACCCACTATGACGCAGAGGTGGAGTTGAGGAGCTCACCGACATGGCTCGCGCAGCAGAACAAGTGCCATTGCTGGTGGCTTTGAGTAGCCACATAAGCAGTAGAACTTTTCCTAGGGATTTATTTTAGACACAGAAATAATTGGAGAAAGCAAGAGATGAGATTGAAAATAGGAGAGAGAAAAAAGAAAGGGCATAGATTTCAAGGTTGGGGTGGGGTGTTTGGGGAGAGATTGGGATGAATGGGGTCTGGCTAGAGAGAAAATGATATTATGTGAAATGGAGCAAATAAAATAAAAATGACTTGTTATGTATGAAAATTGACTTGTATAGATGCTACAGTGACGGTATACATTTATACAGGATTCCAATATTTTGTACAGCTATATACAAAATTGACTTGATATTGGTGGTGTTTAAAGCCCTAACTTGAATTTCTATGGGATAGGGCTATGCATGCCTCCATTGCCACTTATGGGTCATGGGTGCGTCCCATTGGGAAATAGCCTGTCTGGACACAGGGGTAAGGTTGCTTACATCAGACACTCCTGGACCCCGCAATGCGGAGGAGCTTTATGTGCTGAGTCATCCATATATATATAAGAGGTTCATATAAAGACTGATGAATCTCCCTTTTATTCATCCTCTACAAAATTTGTACACTTATAGATTTCATTAAACAGGCTGCTATGAATGCTCTAACAAATTGATAGACCTTTTCAAGTGCTAAACAGTCAAAGCATCTCAGCTTAAGATTTGATCATGCAGACCACACCCCAAAATCAATGGACAGGCAAAATCACTTACAGTAACAGTTTCAACTGAATAGTAGCCTCGATCCACATAATCTCCCATGAACAGATAATTTGTATCTGGGCACTGCCATCAGAAGAGAGGACCGGTAAAAAATTAACATAAGTTTCACATTTTATGAAGAAAATTTTTACTTTCAGTTTTTATAGTTTAGTTCTAGAGTAAACAAGAGGAATAATAGAAAATGGCCACAAGGGGCAATGCCAAATCATATGATATCAATCAAATTACTTACTATTTAAGCAGCACCAGATAATTAATATGATTACCAGCTAATATGTAAGAATACAAGAAGTCCCGACAAGCCGAAGCAGATACATAATATGTTCCCAAGCTGATGATAAATCAACTAAATCTAGGATACTAGATGCCACTAAGCACAACAATACTACAACTGGTTGATTGGTATCCTTCTCCAATATGTACTACAAGTGGTCAAAATATCTACTTACCTTCCCTCCAATTTTAAAAAGCTCAGCCAGATCATGAAATTGCCCATGAATATCGCCACATATAGTCACAGGACTTTTCACAGGCTGCATAATCAACAAAAAAAATGTCGGAATGAGAGAGAAGGGGCTATTTAAATCTAAAAAGTTTTGAAAGTATATGCAAAATCCACAACCCTGCAACCCAGAGAGAACATTCAATAACTTTGGACATATCATAAACTTAAGACCCTTCTAAGTATGAAGTCCATGAATAAATATGGTTTTCATATTTTAAGTATCTTCACATGCAAGGTAATCTCACAAGGTTCTAAAATATTTAAATACATGTAAATGAAAGTTTAATAACATATTCAACATCAGAAAGGTCATTTAAACAGAGGAAACTTTGGCAAGGGAGATGATAAAATGTGCTTGGAGCAGGAGAGTTTGTCGATAAGCTACGGGAAAATAATTTGAAGTATAAGAGCAATGCGGATGAGCATGCAATATTTTTTCTTTAAGGTGCTCCTAAGTTTGCTTCTTTTTCATTTTTTCTCTTTTGGTTGAGAAGTTCCTCATAAATAGCGTCTCATGCAATGGGCGTGAAGAGCTTCACTGCTTAATAAGAAAAAAAATTGCCAAAGATATTTTCCTTCAGAATAATGATCTACCCTTCAGCTTCATTACTCGATCCCTGTATTCTGGACCCTAGGCATGGCCTCCTCTTCGAAGTACACCGTACAAGATTAGGATGCAATGTAACAAGTGAAAACTATAACAGATGGAAAAGATACATATTTATTTAGAGACGTGGTCTTTGGGGACCAAGATATGGGAACAATATCAAACTTAATTCCATTTCATGTGAACCAAAGACCGTTATATCAGCTGAAAGAATCTCAGGACACTTGAAATTTGGCAAATGGATAGTGGCCTAATAGAAAATTAGGACATATCCAATATTTATACCTGGACATTGCTTTCATCCATAAGAACCTCCTTCGCTTTCTCACATAAGCCTCGCACCTACGCCAAATGAAGAAAATGCCAACAAATTCAAAACAGCAGGTTTGAGGGCAAACGGTAAAAACAAATTAGACAAGACTGTATTTGTGATTTAAAAATTAACAAGGTTTTACATAACAGAAGTCAGAATCATCTCGCGAATGGCAATCAAGCTCATTACTCATCTAATCGCCCATATACAATCCAGTAAAAACATTGCATGGGTGGAAGCCCCCACCCAGAAAGCAGCAAGCAAAGTAATAGAATGACGAACAAGGGCAGGAGAAAGACAGAGGGTCATTATGACTCATGCTGGGCTCCATGGTTGATGTCCTGACACAATTAGTCAAGGATCACCTCCCAAGCTGCAAGAGGGCAAATTACCACAAGTTGGCAAGCTAAAAAGGCACAGCTAAAGCCACAATCAAAGGCACAAATAAATAATGGGGTCAATGTTATATCGGTCGCAGTTCGTTGTGGTACGTAGAACGAGTAAAGGAATGCAGTACGCGGGTATTGCCACTACGCAGTATGCTAAGGGTTGGCGTAGTGTTTGTAGATTATGAAACTATTATCCTTCTTTTATTTGTAAAAAGAAGACAAATCAATTAAGAAAATCCTACTATTATTCAACTTTCTTTATTTTTTTCCTGCTGAAATTTATTTAATTATCTTAATTTATACTATTTTGCTTTAAATTATTTCATCCTCCAAATAATATTTCCTTTCTTTTTATGCGGCCTATATAAAATTTCACACTTTTCTTCATGTTTGTATCTCTTCTGTGGGCATAGCTCTCTCCTCGTTTTTCCAAATGCAAAAAACTTCAATTTTTCCCCAAGTAATTCTTTGATTACGACTTCAAACCTTTCATTCTTCGATTTTAGTTATTATATTATAGATAAATATGTCAAGAACTATTGAATATTCTAGTTGAATTTTGTTTTCTCTTGCTCATTTCTATATTTTGCTTCTTTTCCTTTTATTACATTATAGGTTTGCCGAATTTGCAATGAATGGAGAACCAGGACGAATAAGTACCATGTTCCAGTACACGAGAACCAGAACGCAGTACGAGGCGGATCATGGAGAATTAGGTACCATTGAATGGAATGCTCCAAAAGGCAGCAATATCTTCTTATGAAGAAGAATATGTATCCACATTACAATCAGAGAGAGAGAAAGGGCAAGACACAAATCCATATGTACTTCAATTTAACTAAGTGTAGTATTAACAAATGCCATTAGGATACTCGCTTAGGACAGTTAAATGAGAGAATATTCTACCACTTTCCATGTTTTACTATTTGAATATGGAAAATATGTTTAAATTTAAACATGGTAGGCATAAATAATTTTATACTAA
>MKEJ01102870.1:15000-19068 GCA_001753735.1 Embelia ribes | reverse complement strand
AAACTGTAACTCGATTAAGGTTTCGTAATTTTTTTGGAAAGATATTTCAATTATCTACAACTTTCGTGTTTTGAGTATAATTTTATTCAACACATAGATGGGTCGAATTGGGTTTCAAAGTGGTTGAGCAGTGGCTAATTTCCAGAGAAGGGCCTCTTTCTGAGAATGACATTTTTGTAAAAGTGTTTAAAGTATCTTTTTTAGCCGTGAAATCCATTTTCTTTCTTCTTGCCAAGGTATAGAGAGAGGGGAGGAGAGCCAAACACATTTAAGGGGTAATTTGATCTAGCTAGAGAGCTAGGATTAAAGAGGTAGATGTAGATTCTTCATGCTCACGACTTAAAGCTCGTTTCTATATAATTTTAGCCTTGAAACCCATTCTTAGAGTCATACACTTCTTTTTATTTTAGTCCTAAGGCAAGCACTATCCTAAACTAGAATATTATATATTGCAAGGAAAGAAAAAAATGGAAATAAGAAAACAACTAGAAATTTATATTGGAAAACAGCATATTATCATAATCTTTAAAACCACCTTAAGGCCGCTCCCATTCAGTCTTTCTAGGCGTGGTCTAAGGACCCTTTCTTGCTGGGGGTACCTTTGATTTCAGCCAGTTTCAGTGCAATTATATCATATTTCCGATTTCTAGGCAATAGTTAATAGTTATAGCTAAGTGCTTCTAGCGCGATCCACAACCGAGGGAATAGGTCCCGAGGTAATCTTTCTAGTATCAGTCTCTCTTGTTACCTTTCCTTATCCAAGTCATCCAGCCGAGCCAGTATGAACTCCTCCTCGGGAGGTGTTGGAATCTGTATTTTCGAGGACAGGTCCTAAGCAGGTATGAATATCTCTTTCCTTTGTTGTCTGGCTAGATTATACTTTCCATATAGTGTGTATAAGGCTCGCTTGTCTAAGTCCAGCATATAGCCTGGAGTTAAAGGATGGTTCTCTATGTAGGGATCCATGAGCCATTAATGCTTCAAGAGCTAGTTGAATTGCTTTCCGCTTTCCCTTTAATGTGAGGGTTGAAGTAGCGTTTGCCCTATTTGACAGAGAAGTTGAACTGAGAAGAGAGATAGATAGCCAGCGGGAAGGGACCTGTTAAGGTTGTGAAGCCTACCCAGTGTGTCCTTAGTTGAAGTGCCTTCCTCATCAGGGTTGGTTTTAGAACCTTTGAAGATCCCATCCTTACGAGCATCCTTACGAACAACCTGTCCTTATAAACATCCTCGAAAATTTGACTTCCTCAGTAGGTCCTTTCTGCCTCAGGCATAAGCCTGTACCGAACTAAGCCATTCCTTTTTTTTTTCTTTTGAACAAGCCTAAAAAATCCTAATTTTTTGTCCTTTTTATTTGAGTTCATAATAACTGGCAGGTTTCATTAATGAAAAGAAAAGCGGAGGCCCGCCATCTGCTAGCATTGTGGTTTGGAATCGATTCTTTATCAATGGCACACCCTTTCTTTGAACCTTGTCAATGATCGAACTTAAAGATATGAACTGAGTGCCATTTGATGAGTAACTGAGAACAAAGGAGAGGGATATGGAAAGAATGAAGTAATGAAAGAGGAAGTCATTGCTAGTAGTAACGACTTGTCACGATCCATTGGTTCATATAGAATCCATGTCCTAGGTGTATCAAAAAACATTCTTTTCGCTAAGCGTATATAATAAAATAGAGTGAAAGGGTCCACCCTGAAGGGGGTACTAACTAACGAGTCCTCTCCGAACCGCAGGAGATAGTTGCCCATCATACGGCTCACCAACAACACTTGCCTCTATGGGGGGCTCGCTCCGGGCAGGTTCGGATCACTTACAATACACGGCTCTATGAAGGAAGGGGTTGCGTTAGGTGAGTTTGAAATATGAATCTTTTCCTGTTCGATGATAAATGCGAGAGGAAAAAGGAACCCATCTTTTTGACTGGGAAATGCGAGTATCTTTTGTCCACTTTCTCCATCCCCCTCTATAATATAAAATGAGAATTATAAAAAAAAAAGGAAGGCGAGCTTGCTTCTTATTCCCGTGTTTGATCTCTTCCATCTATGCCTCGCTCGTTGTCACCTATGTTGAAGAAAGGTTTTGAACCCTGTAAAGAATGAAGAGGGGCCAAGGATCTTCCTCTCAACAGTGCTTCTCGAGGCTCTACTCTCCCCCGTAAGGCCCCGTTAGCCTGGGCGAAGATGGGGATAAGGAGTAAGGATTGAAGCCCCCTTAGCTCTGCCAGGCACTAGACAGGGGTTAGCTCTGTAAATGTGTAGAGCCAAGTGTAGTGTGGTGTAGTAGTAGGCACTTCTAGGCCCCTTCCCGGCTACTGGATCACTCCAGTGCTTCGGGTACTACGGACCCTCTGCCATCCATTGCAGCAGAGCCCTTTCATGAGCGGGGGGGCTAAGCGCAGTTCTTTGAATCAAAGGTTGAATGAAATCGATTCTTTTTTAGATATCAAAATCTAAATCGGATAGGATAGATGGATGGATCTATCTTTCTATTCATATATATTACTATATAAATGGATTTATATAGTTAAGTAGCGTAGCAAGAAGCCCAAAATCCTTGATTTTGCCAGGAAAGACTGCACTGCTTTGGGCCCAGGAAGCGAAGGGAATGAGCTCGGCTGCTTCTCCTCCACACTTTTTTTTTTTTCGTGCCCGTTCCGCATGCGCTTCGCGCGCCATTGACGCTTTGCTCTCCTCTTCTCTTATTCTTCATTGGACGGTTCGGATGGACTTCGCCGTTCTTTCCCAACTAAAATAGAAAGGGCTGTATCACATCGAGATGTCGATTCGTTTTCCGCCCCCAATGATATGGGGAATTTTTAATCCCCTATTTATACTTTTTGGCCCTTCATCTTTCTAAATCGAGGCCCGGCCCGGCTCGCGTCGTTCCAACACCCGGCGGGGAGCACCTCAGTATACGATCGCGCGCAGTAACTGGGAGTCCTATTACACCTAAGGCCAACTTCAATTCACCAAACCAAGGTTCATCTCGTGTAGTTTTTTTGGACTCATACAAGGATATTGAGTAGACGGTTGATGCATCAGACTCGACCCTATCCTTCGTAGCATGCATTCCCATCCGTGTCGCAACTGATTCGGTAAGCTACGTGCCCGGTGCACGGAGAACTGCCTTCGGTCCCCCAAACTTACTTACTCGTGGCAACCTTCCGGCCGCCCAACGACCTATAACGCTAGTCACTACTCCCACTAGGGCTAGGAAGTAAGCCCCACAACCCAAAGCGGCGAAGAACAAATAGAATTTGCTACAAAAGCCGGCTAACGGGGGTATTCCTGCGTATGAGAACATAGTAATGGAGAAGGTAATAGCCGAAATAGGATTCGTTTTGGCTAGAGCGCCCAAATCCGCTATATATTTGACACGGGTTTGCCGTAATGCTAAAACTATGGCGAATGCATCTATCGTCATTGATGCATAAATAAAGATACCAATTAGTAGTGATTGAATTCCTTCTATGGTTCCACATGAGAAACCAGTACGAATATAACCTACATGTCCAATTGAACTATAAGCTAGAAGTCTTTTTACTTTCGTTTGGGCCATGGCGGCCAGTGCTCCTAAGATCATAGAAGCAATGCTGCAGAAAAAGAAGATTTGTTGCAATGTAGCTCCATAGGAACCATAAATAGAAACACGTGAAATATTAGCAGAAATAGATATTTTAGGCGCAATAGAAAGGAATGCTGTAACCGGGGTGGGTGAACCCTCATAGATATCAGGCGCCCACATATATAGAGTCAAAAGAGATATGGAGTCCGAAGGGGAGGGGTTTTTTCTTCGGGGCTCGAGAGATGGAATAGATAGGGCCCCACAAGTTTTTAATTCGCCGCTAGGTAATTCACACGAAAGGGAACGAGGAATTCTCAACGAAAAAAGTGCTCTCTGAACCGAACGTGAAAGTCGTGTTCCATCAGACGGCTGTTTCCCGTAACTCTACTCTCGACTTGGATTATATATCCAAAGGGTCCGCTCTCGGCCATTCCACACGCTGCCTAGCAGAGGCGTGGTTATCTGAAGTGGATTCTCTCTTTTGTAGTAGATGCCGAACCT
>MKEJ01102870.1:0-10000 GCA_001753735.1 Embelia ribes | reverse complement strand
CTTGTCTTGTAAGCAACCATGCCTATATAATAATAATAGAATCGAATTTAGCTTACCAAAGTGGTCTTACTAAAAGTAAGCAACCCCAAGTGACATGGCTTTTCACTATTCCTTTCTAGAGAAGGTTGCTCATCCATCCCAGCGGATCCATTGTTTATGCGGCAGTGCAATGCAGCTGAAAAACGTAAGCCCCTCTTTATTAGGTTGGTATAGGTTGGGGAAAACTCAAAAACTAGGGTTCCGCAACCCAACTCTTATAGAAAAGTTTTCGAAAAGGGCACCCCTACTATACCCTAAACTACAAGCTAGCGCGCAACAGCTTTTCAGCCGTTGTTGCTTGCTGCTTGCAGGCTCGAAAATTTCTCTTTCGCGTCTCCTCCCTTCCCTGTCTCCATTCTGATTGATTCGCTTCTTCCTTCGCGCAAGCGCTTGGTTCGCCCCTTGTTGTGTTGCATTCTGTGATCCTCCGCTTCAGTCTGCCCTTTTCGGATAGCCGGGATCCGACGTTGATTTCCGATTGAAATGTCAGCTCCAGGTTTTTGGCGGCCCATCTGGTTAGTTCAGCTATCACTGCTGGAAGCCCCTGCGGTTGTTCGGCGGAACTCGTTGGCTCCGCGCTATATTCGGTCGGAACCCGGTTCGAGAACCTTCTTTCATAGATTCCTTTCATCAAGTCATCGCCAGCAATCAGCTCTTCTCCCTTGGTGTCAAAGGGCGAGTTCCTTTCTTGTCTTGCCCAAAAACTTTTTTAATTCTCATTGGAGAAAGACTCTCCCGCGGCAAGGTTTTACACATAGGGCCAGCTTCTTTCTTTCTCTCGCTTGCCTTTTTAGTCCGTCTAGCGCCTTTCGGTTGGGGTCCGCCCCGGGGGTTAGACCGCTTGGGTTAGATACTTTTTATAGTTTCGAAGGCAGTCAACGTGTCAGCTATTCTTCTCCCATTAGACTTGTAAATCCTTTGCTCTCTTCCTCCCTCTACTTTATTTTACAGGGGCGGATAATACTACTCTCTATCAATAACAAGAAAAAAGTCGCAATTAAGTTTCAAATGGTTTAAGCTTGGAAGCAACCTGCTAGCTATCGATAGGCGAAGCAGCCAATAGCAGTCTGTTCTCGCCTATCGATTCTATTATGGCCGGCTTGCAGACATCAGAGGAAGACCATCATCTCTATCCGGGTACGATCATAGCTTCATTCATTCGTTGAACCTTGGGGATAATCATTAGCATTGAAGTCAATCACCACACCACCTCTATCATACATACGACATTAGACGACGCGAGAGTGCATGGTCAACACACACCTAAAACGCCTACGTTCCGCTTGCAGCCAATACAACCACAACCTAACTTGCACGAGATTCAAGAACCGAAGCTACTGGTAGTCCCGAGGGGACGACATCCTCCTATAATAGTTAGCAGTACTGAACAAGCGAGTCATCGGTCCGGGAAAAGAAAAGGAAGAGGCTTGGCTTAGGGGCAAAAGAGTAAAAACAAAAGCCGTAAGTGCCCGGTCTGGTGATCGTCTTTCTACCGAGGATATTAAGAAAGTGGAAACTTACTTTAGCGAAGATTACTCTCTCATAATTGATGAATTCACAAATAGGAGTGAGAAAAATAATCTTTTACTTTATAGAGCTAAACGCTCTTCTAGCAGCTAAGCATAATCTTCGAACTATCTACTTTCACAACTTTGCAAGATTCGATGGTATAATCTTATTGAGGTATTTAGTTCATCATAGTACTTCTTACTGGATCGATCCACTATTGAGGAATAACAAGCTCTACGAGTTGGCTGTCTATCGTGGAAAACAGTTCCTTCTTTCACGCTTGGCTTGGTTAGTAGTGCCCGCCCATTCTGTCTCGTTCGGGCGGAGGGGAACCGTCGAAGAAGTGCCTCGACGCGCCGCAGCCACTACAGCGATTCCTACATCCTTTCTATCTCCGATCTGAGATAAGGGTGAGAGTAGAGGGTCGATGGATCCGAGGGAGAAGGGTAGAGCCCCGTTCCTGGGAACGAATGAGAAATTCTAAGACTGGAAAGAGTACTGGATAGAAAGCAATCAGCTTGATCAACCTGGGTATTCCATTTCTGAGATTTAGAGTTACGAGCCTTGGTAGAGGCTTTGACGCCGAAGCAAGCAAAGAAGGAACTCCAGGAGATTCCCACTAGCTACGAGGAAGAGCTACCTAGTCTCTTACAAAAGAAGTTGTGGACTCAGATATGATGCTCCTACTTCTCTTTTTCTTTCCCTCGGGAAGAGATCCCTTCTTGGACATATACTCGATCGGGATACCCGGCTAGAAAATGACTCCATCTCTTCCTCTCCCAGCCGGTCGAGCTAGCTATCGCTTCCTCCATGAACTGACTAAGCGCGCTCACGGCATAGGCAATGTCTGGCCCCAGCCTTAGTTGAAGATTGACGTCCAACGGCGTGCCAATCGGTTTGCATCCAGTCATTCCGTCTTTCTCAAGCATGTCGTTGACGTACTTACTGACCTTGTGAAAGATATATGCCGGAAGCGAACTTCAGTATCTCTATTCCAAGAAAATAGCTGTACTCTACACTTCATTTACAAACCTTTCAAAAAGGTCGCTAGCGGTCACGATCAGGTCGTCCACATAGATTCTGGCTTTCACTAATCCATTCCAGATGTGTGAGAGAGAAGGAGACCAAGAAAGCCTAAGGTCGATCGGATCCTGCGATAGCTTGTGGTCTTCTCGGATAGACGGATCGAGAGGTGCGCTTTGAGCCTAAAAAGATGGCTTTCTCAGTCAGATCCAACTGATCCTTCCAACTCTGTGTGGGTCACCATAGGCAAGATAGGTTAGTCCTTAAAGACTCAGTCTGATCCCCGACCAGTTCAGCTTGAATTGGAAGCCTAATAGTTGAAGCCGGTTGGAGTTTTCAGTACTCACTGGAAAAAAGAGTGACTTCGAGACAGAGATAGCGATTACTTTTTCTTTTTTTCGGAAAGGAATGGACTCAGCACCCACAGCCCGGCCTTTCCAAACCAAAGAAGGGAGAGATTAGACCGATTAGCCTTACCCGATGACCGTTAGCAGGAGTTGACAGGGGATCGTACTGAAAGCGGTAAAGAAAGCAAAGAAGAGATGAGCGTAGCAAGCCTTACCAGAAGACCAATAGAGCAGGACGAGAGATTCAACGAAGCCTGAAATGAAAGAGATGCCTAAGACTAAGAGATGCTAGTCACCGATGGAGCTAGCAACTAGAACGAAGGCTGATAGGCTATAGACCGTTGCGACAGGAAAAGCTACCACAGACACTGAAGACTTATACCGCAGGGCAGGGGCAGGAGTCGAATAAAGAAAGAGCTTTGAATAAAGCTAGCGCATACCAATGCTACAGGACTTCTTGATTCATAAATCATAGGAAGGGGTTGAACATCTTAGGTTGGTCGAAGAAAAGGAGGAAAATGAGGTTGAAGCTGCTATGCACACAGCTCTTATTCGAGTCCTTTTCTTGCGAGTATACACGATCGAAGCATCTCACGGTCGAGATAGAATGAATGGAAAGAGGTCGAAATAAAGTGAAGGGGGCCCATGGATCTGCACCTCTTGACTACAAAAGCAGCTCACGGGCTGATTGCCTTTTCTTCCTTCTTTCTTCTTTGCTTGCCTACGGTGCGAACGGCTTAGATGCCATGGGACAAAGGCTCCCCTCCTATAGCGAGAACGCTATCCTTCGAAGTAGCTACCCAGCCACTTCTCACTCTTGTTAACCCTGACTTTCAAGAATTTCATTGGATTTGATCAAAGCATTTTTTGTTGATGTGATTCGTTCACCGAATTCGTGTATTAAATGGAAAAAAGACCTTGCTTACCGAACTTACTTCCAAGGCATATAAGAACTAGCATGAAAGTTCCATTTCAGGGAAGAACTGACATCCTTACTTGACACCTCGGTTCGTAACAAAGATTTCTCTATTCGACTTGCTTTTCGGAGAGGCTTCTAAGAGTCACTCTCTTCTCCTATACCTATAAGACTTCCTTTTCGCTTAGTCCCTCAGATCCAAGTTTTCCCCTAAAACTATAAGGCAAGAGCTTGAAGGAACGCGCCCTTTCTCCAATTTCAGCTTCATCGATTGGGAAGGTACCGGGTTTTGATACCGTTATTCGAACCTTCTTTTGCAAGTCTGATCGGAAAGTAACCGAAGCGGATAGCCTTGTTTGCCCTAATGAGATTCCGGACTTAATTCATGGTTCCTGAACAAGCTCATTACCTCTCGTCATATCGAGTTGGGACATGGGATCGTGCTCTTAAGATGGATAAGTGGCACAGCTATACTATACTTCGACGGTGGCTCCAAACTGGACAGATAAAGGGATCAGGGGAATAAAATAAAATAGAAATGGTTTCCCTTAAACCCTTCCAGGTGGTGAATCAGAGAAGGAAGGCAGCCCTCGTACAGGATTGGCTAGTTGACTAAACAGGAGGAGGGGGCTAAAGGGAAATGAGGTATTCTCTCCTCATTTAGCGTAGTTGAGATTTACTTACAGTACTGTGAAAAAATGTATTTAAGACCACAGGTCATGTGGATGATTTTAGAGGGGTCGATATTCTTTGCCTATATCTCATCTCTTATTTGCGGATGACACCCTGGTCTTCCTCCAAGGATTGAAAAGATCAATTCAGAATAGAATCTTTTTCTCTTTCTTAACATGTATGAAACTGATCATGTAATAGGGGGCAGAAGATTAATAAGAGCAAAAGTGCTGCATTCACATCTAAAAAGACTACTCCAGCTCGGGTTTCGATCATTTAGAACACTTCTGGTATTCCTGTGAAGCCTCTTCCTTTTGTTTATCTTGGTATCCCAATCAATTCAGCAAAATTATAGCAAACTTCATTTGGAATGAGCTGGAAGACAATCATAAACATCATTGGGTTGCCTGGCAAAAAAGAACCCTTACCATAGATGAAGATGTTCTTGGGATTAGAGAATTCTCTGATGTTTCGAAAGGGGATGGAAGATTCTCAAAAATGAATGAGGTCCAAATTCTTTAGACAAAAGTCTCTCCGGCTTGCTGTTTCGAAGCCTGGAGCTACTAATACATGGCGAGAGATTTGCGAATATATTCAAAGTTTGATGCTGAATTGCAAATACCTCATAGGAGATGGGCATAACACGTTGTTCTGGCTGGATCATTGGTTCTTGGATGGTCCGCTTATTGAGCACGCTATTGAGTGGTCCACATCTTTTCCCTTAATCTCTGAAGTATTGGACGCGGAAGGTAATTGGAACCTTAGCAACGTTTTTGAATTTCTTCCTGAAGAGATCATTCAATCCATCTTATCATTTGGTATTCAACCGTAGAATATTCAAGACCGTATTGTCTGGACGCATTCTTCTAATGCTTCGGTAAAAACATGCTGTGCCGGGTGACTGGAATCCTCTGAGGTCAGCTGAACAGGCTGACAATCGGCAGAAGATGCTGAGCAAAGCTGCTGGCCTGAAGAGTGAGGCTGATCCGTAACATCAACTGCAGAAGAATGAGGTTCGAGTTGATGAACAGGAGAAGGCCGCAATACATCTCCATCACCATTCTCCCCCGGGGCTTATTAATTAGGTTAAGGAAAATAGGAGGCGACCCCATTAAAGAAAACATTCAAGGATACATCGAGTCTCTTGGATTTCACGTCATAGCATCTATACCCGGACTGAGCATATCCAAGAAAGACAGAAGTGGTTGCCTTGGGGACAATTTTTCTCTTAATTGCGCAGGAATATGAACAAAACACGTGCATCCAAACACTCGCAAATGCCTATAGTACTGCCCTGCTCCAGTAAGAAGTTCGTGAGGTGCCGCTGCAGCTTCTTCCCTCTCTCTTCCCCCCAAAAAAAAAGGAGAGAGATGTCCCGTCCCTTCTTTATGCACATCCATATACATAGCCAGACACAAAGGTGTACAATCCGGTAAAAATCTGCGGTTACTGTTGTTGCGGGGGGTGCCTTTCCATTCCACAAGCGTGGGGGCCACAACATTCACTTCATTGTGCTGCTTATTGCCCTCTTGATTGTCGCCTCTTTTGTTGTTTCCTTTAGGGCGCCAGCCAGAATTGGAGTTGGACTTTCCTCTTATTTTGTTAGAACAAAAAATGCTTCTTCTCTTATTCTTTCTTATTATTACGCTCAAGTTGGCGGAAAGCTTGACCACGGCTCAAACTATCGCAGAAAAAAAACGATTCAGTAGTTCTATTTAGAGGGAGTACAACATAATTATGGTATGATGGCTCCCATAGAACGACCTGCGAATGAGACAATCCAGCAACAACAATGTCAAGATCCTACGAATTGGAATGATACAATACCGCGGATGAAATGTCGAGATTCTGCTTTCGGCACCCGGGTTCAACTGATTAGGCAATTTCTTCGGTCGAAAGGGGATGATGGTAGTCGCCCCCCCCCTCGCCTTCTTGGAACTTATGCACGCTTCCATGCACTTATTGAGCCTAAGATTTTCCCCCAACTCCTTTCATTCCCGTTGAAGCATCCGCTCGATCTGGATTCGCGGCCCGACCAGCGCTGTCAACTTCCCCCACGATTCTCTATCCACTGCATTCCAACAACTCGTTTTGGTTTTGAGGCTGCTTTGACACCCACGCTCTATCCCACACGCGAGACCTGGGAACTCACAAAGGGCGCTGATGTGTTGCGTCCTGCCTGATCTCCGTCCCTTGACCCTCGAGTAACTTGCGTCCCTCTGCCATCCGCTCATTCCCTATCAAACTTGCACCCTTAGTTGTAAGCCTCGCTCGATCATAAATGGTCTGCCCACCCCAACTAGCGATCCATAGTATATCTCGTGATGATTCATGCATAGAGGCTGAGGCTCCACTATGGCAATAAAAATTAGGTTAGGTAAGGTACAATGAACTTGTTATTCATGATGTGTTATTGGCCACAGAAGAATCTTTCTTTTTTCATGCTTCCAACTCTGCTGAAAAACTACAAGCTTTAATACCCCTACCAAGACCTTTATTTTGCAATACTTAAGAAGGTCCAAATCCAGTGCAGAGGCAGAATACTGGGCTATGTCTGTAGCTACTAGTGAAGTGGTTTGGTTACGCAGTTTCTATCTGATCTTGGGGTTCATCTCACCGCTGCAACGCCTCTTCATTGTGACAATAACGGCGCTATTCAGATTGCAACCCTGTCGAGCGTACCAATAATAAACGAAGTGGCTTTACCTTTATATATATAAATAAAAGGGCGCTTCAGTGCTTGGATTAAAAGACAGCCTTTTATTTCGCATGAGTAAGGCCTTTAGATTGCAGATTTGTTCACCAAGTCTCACACTCGTGCTCGGCTTGGTGGGCAAACTCTCGCTTCTTGACCTCTCATTTGTTCGAGTTTGAGGGGGAGTGTAATATCTTGTATTATTAAGAAGTTGTATTACGGCTCTTTCTGTCCTTTGCTTTCTTCTTGCAGCCCTTCTCCTGAATGTTCTTTTGAGCTTGTGCCGCCGATGGACTACTGTCTATAACCAATGGAGGAGGATTGGAAATTGTTCTTGAATAAAGGGTTGGAACCCTCCCCCGGCTGGATATTTTTTCTTTGTTTACTGCATGTCTAACCCCTGGACTTTCAATACAATAGACCTTAGGGGAAGATGCCTCAGGAAAAAGCCCCTTCTGAACAGGAAGAGAAGTGGGATATCGCTAAATTGAGTATACCTATAGAAATAGAAATTCCGATTGAATGGACAGATGTCTGCTTTAAAAAGTCAGTAAGCGCTGATCCCTAGTCGCTTCTTTCCCCCTTCTACAGCCGTATGAATAGAATCTATCGATAAATCGAGCCTACGTATCCGTTCTAAACCGATTCTTTCACAACTTATTCTATCACCCCCGGTTCACTTCACTCCCTAAAGGCGTATTCTGACTAAGGCTACTCTCGGGAGGCAAGGAAAGAACGAAAGGTAAGAATGCAGGAACGGATGCGTTGCAAGAACGGAACAAAAGGCTATTCCTTCAACGAGGCAATCTTCTTATCTTAGGAGTAGAGGGGCTTTCAAATACTAAGGCCGTCTTTATTCTTATAGAATTCAAGTAATCTCTCTCTTCCCTACATGGGGCCGGTTGACTCAAGTGGAGTGACCACCCCTCTAATTATTGAAGAGTAAGCATCAGATTATGCAGGAAATGCAGAAAGACTAGATATAGGATTCCACCTCTTTATAGGATATTCTAATTATATTGTACCGGCGCTTACGGGCTTATTGGATTGGATCAAATTCATTAAGTTACACGGAATATGGCAGCCGTAGATAAGCAAGCTGGGGTTGACCACATCTGTCGAAGTAAACAGTCAATCCCAATCGATGAGAACGAAGTATTTTATTCTTCGACAAGACGGGGATCTAGTAGCTGCTTAATCTATGTCAGTAGGTCTCGATACCTTATTTTCAGGTAAAGCCCATCGGCTTAGGAGGACTCTCAATGGAAAGGGGGCCGCCGATGCACGTCCAGAGATCGAACCAGCGACAAAGACAAATCTCAAGTTAGAAATAGGAAAGAAAGTAATTCTGGTTCATAGTAAATAAGCAATTAAGCGGCTATATTAACCAAAAGGAACTTCCAGCTGTCGTCTACTCAACAAGTTATGTGAAGGCAATCATAGAAGCCAGTTCGATAACATTGGGAATTTCATCCGTCCCTTGTCCTCCATTCGAAGAACTTAGTTAAGGTACTACCGAGCCTCTTCGTTTAGTAAAAATAAGTGCCCGACTCTTTCAAAATCCAGCTCGTCAGATGAACCCGCATCTTGACTCTTAGCTCTGCGTCTTCTTGTAAGTGAGATCACTAGGTTTGTGGTGATAGAAAGACCAGACAGAATGAAAAAGGTGCCTCTATATCTACATCTACACAGGAGGACGAAGCTACTCGCTATGAGTAACAGAGTATGCAGACTTAATGGTGAATAAGCTCGCCTAAAGAAAGAGGTAAGATGCCTATAGCTTCGATCATAATAGTCCTGGTCTCGGGGACGTAGAAAGAGAAAGGGCGCTGCCATCGGCGAGCAAAAGCAGAAAGTAGCTTTCATCTTGATAATTGAGTGAAGAAGTTCCGGTAAGAGCCATCCGGAACTATGAAAGCATGCTGCATCGGTCTTTTCAGGGCCTGGAAGGCCTATTATATTAGGCCAGGTTCGTAGACTGGGTACATAGAAAGTGCGAACGGATAGTTCCGGAGGAATTTCTAGTTTTATTTCCTTTATAAGACTCAGAAAGCAACGGAACCTCCTCGCAAAGGATATGCTCATTTCGACCTAACAACTCTCACCCTGTCGAGGCCCGAGTCAGAGTGATTCTATTAGTGTTCTGCGGAGGGAAAGACCAAGGAGAGAGAGAAGGTTGCAGAGTTTTCGATCGCTCTTCTTGCGCGCGAAGTACAGCAAGCTATAGCCACTTTGCTTCCAAGCGCGGATCGCTCATAAAACAAAAAAAGGCGATAAAGGACACGAGCAAGAAAGCTAGGCTTTTCGCCTTGGCCCTACTTGGATTCCTATTCAGTGGGTCGAAATTTGGCATTTTGCTACCTTTTTTCCTCAGTTTCTCTGCTACTTCGCGATATATGTGATCGACGCACTCACAGGCATCACCCATTTGGTTTTTAGAGCATACTCCTTGCCTTGGTCTGTGCCCTATCAGCAGCTTCATCCCCTTTGTTTGGCCCGCTGAGAGAGAATTGGGCTAACCGTGTGGCCTTACCGAAGAAGTGGTTGACGACCCCCCTTCTCGGCCAGTTCGTACTTCGGAACGAAAAAAATCCTATTTTTCTGGATGAAATCCTGTCCTTTAGGTTATTCGATTGGGGTTGATCGATCTGAATGATGCTTGCTTAAATTTTTTTGGCCTTGTCATTTTTTTTTCCTATTCCTGGAGGTATCAAGATGCCACTGTGTCGGGATATCTTATCTGTCTCTCCGGGAAAATGGATATCTCCAGAAAAGATTTTCAGTTCAATTCTTTTTTTT
>MKEJ01102861.1:0-13843 GCA_001753735.1 Embelia ribes | reverse complement strand
TTTTAGTATCACCAATCACCAGCCACCATCCTTCCTCCTTCGCTTTAGGGTACCTCGGGGCATCAACAGGGCCCACTTCATTCCCCCCACCCTCGAGTTCCCTTTCCAGTGTAACCACGAGAGACACGTCATCACCAGCACTCACCCTATCACCATCCACGACGTCATAGGTCAGATCAATGTTAGGAAATCGGTTACAGAACCGGGCAATATCCATAAGCTCTGTATCTGCCATCTTCAACAACTCCCGCCTCTCATCATCCTCCATATCCAGCAAATCAAAAACAGTCTCAATACTCTTCCCTGGGTTCTCTTGACATCGCTTCGCCAAGTCTCTGGTAAAATGAGGAAGCTGTAAGAGCATGGAGTCCCGCTCCCACATGCCCTGAGTCACCATCTGGCTCACTTCCATAGCAAGGAGAGCCAGATTCAGCCACCCATTGCTGGATATAACATCCACCATCGCCTGAAGTAGTCTGCTGGCCGAGAGGAGAACATCCCTCTGATCGGAAGCAAGGTTCCCACCCACCACCTGCCTGGAGAAGTGAGCTTGTAACAGTGCATTAGCCTTCAAATGAGGGTCCGTGCACTTGGGATTCTCAAATGAAAACCTCTGGTGATTAATCAGCTTCCTAATCAACTCCTCCTCTCCCGGTCGTATAGGCAGTTGGTCATATTCTGAAGCCGAAGCTAAAATTTCCAGAAGACCCTTCATTTTAGTTTTAGTAGTCAAGGACGAACTGAAACGCTCTATTGTGGTATAACTGATGTAGTAGTATGATGCAATCATCCCAAGATTTAGAGGAGAGAGTTCGACATCATCCTCAATAGCAACACATTTGCTTGCTTCCAAATCACTGAGCGTGCTTTCAACGAGCTCAGAGAGGTGATCAGACAGATGCCTGTGACTGACTCCCTGAAGGTTGTAGTAGTTTGGGTTCTGAGTAAGCCTCCTGTACATAAAAGTCCAAGTGAGATAATCCACAGCATCTTGTTTGTTTTCAATCACACCAACCACCACCTCTGCATTCAGATTATCATGAAGGAAGTGATGCAAATGGCTTTCAACTGGGAATGCTTCGTACAAGAATTTTTTGTAATATTCTTTACGTGGTGCATGGCAAAAGATGACACATTTTCCAGAATTATCAACAAGAGGACGACTGGCATGACCCATCATCTGCAACAGATCAGGAACCGGATAATCTGAGTGGGAATTTTCTCGCCCGTCATAATACTGTGTACCCATAACTACAACCAAGTGCGCTGACAAGGGAACTCCCCAGCACATTGAGCTGCTCATCACACAAACTTGCACCCAACCAGTTTCAAAGAGAGTCTTTACAATATCAAGATCGGTACTACATAAGCCATCGTGCAAATAGCCGACTCCGTATCGCAAAGTCTCCTTTAACATGGGTTCCTTTATCCTTGATACAAAAGGTTCCAGCATTACAGCAGATTGCAGCAAGAACATTGGCTTCTCATCATGGTCCACACTAGAGTACGCCATCAGATCAACAGCAGTAAGCCGTGCATGCTTTCTCGTGGGTACAAATACAATTGCTGGTTTTCCATTTTTGGCATGCTGGACGATAGCAGTATATGTTGGCTTCGACATTGCCTGCATTCTTGCTTCGAAATTAGCTATATCAATTCCCTGGATATGAATTTCAAGGGGTACAGGGCGAACACCAGGAGGAAAATTAAACAAGCCATGAGAAGTAGCACCGATCCATTCACCTAGATCTTTGGCGTTTGCAAGGGAAGTAGAAAGAGCCACGATACGGATTTTGTTCTCAACCTGACTTGAGATATACCTCATCCTGGAGACTATGACCTCTAGCACAGGACCACCTTGACCACCGATTAAATGGAGCTCATCAACTATGAAAAGACTAACCTGCTGAACATGCTTACGCTGCTTCCAGCGGCGGGATAAAGCATCCCACTTCTCAGGAGTACTCACAATCAGTTGACCTTTTTCTAGCAGTTTAAGGTCTGTTGCTGTTTCCCCAGTTAGCTCAACTACCCTAATCCCCAGGCCCTGCCCAAATTTCTTCCTCCATTCATTAAAACGTTCTTTTGCAAGAGCTTCAATAGGAGCAATGTATACAGCTCGCAAGGCATTGTTAGAACTTTTCTGATGATTTCTCAAGAAAGCAAATTCTGCGCATATTGTCTTTCCACTCCCAGTAGGTGCTGCAACTAGGACATTGTCATCCGTGGTATACAAAACAGTGAAAACCTGAGTTTGGACGGGATTGAAGTGCTTAAATTCTCGATATAAAGCCTCGTATGATGGGTTTCTTAGTGCTGTCACGGGTAATGGTTGAAGATCCAACAATTCAGTAGGCGGAGGGTATTTTTCTGGAAGAATAAGATGCCTGAAAGAAACAGGCAAAACAGACTGTGAACCTAGCCACCGATCCGATACAACACGAATGAAGTACTGAGGAGGAAGTGGCTCATAGATTGGCACGGTGAAGTTCAAATTGTGGTCCTCATCTATATACTGCTTCTTCAGCAAGAAATATTCATGATGTAGGACATATTCCCCATCGTTATCCTCTACAATAACCCAAAAAGGTTCCACAAAGCCATGAACCTTATCTTCCCACTGAAAGTCGGGAGTAATTGTCAGCTCAACCTTTAACACAGTGCGAGTAATTGGCTGCACATGAGCAGCCAAGTTTAACTTTGGGAATTGGTGGATAAACTTATGGAGTGTTCGTCCCATCTTAGGAAAGCGAATGAGCTCCCCTAACTCCTGAGGGGAGAGATCATAATATCTTTCCCAAGAAATATCTTTCTTCTCCAACTTCATCAAGATCTCATTAGGAATTCCATGGAATTGTCTAAGAGGTGTTTGAACATTCCACATCCTCTTGCTAACCATTTTGCACAAGTTCAAAGCCTTCTCAGTAAGTTGAGCCCAACCTCTTTTCAGGACGATCTCAAAAAGAGCCCGCATGAGACGTCCAGCACTCTGCCAAAAGGAATAACACATACAAACAAGGTCAAAAAAGAAATAACACGTACAAACAAGGTCAAAAGAGGCTCCACGCGCCGGTTTTGTGCCAAGTGGCACTCCCAATTGTTGACATGGGTAATATTTCAATTTATCAATAAAAAATAGTTTAAAGGAAAATTAGAACACACATTAAAGGTATCCATGTCAAACAAACAATTCTGATATAATTTCATGTTTAACCATCTATTGAAATCATATAGAAAGTATGAAATCTAAAATCTCAAGAAAAAGAATAAAAAAAAAAGACAAATCATTGAATTTCGAAACTCTAAACTAAAGAACATTGATGAGTGACAAACCTGAGTGATGTAAACCATATCGGACATTAGGGATAGACCTTCAAGCTTCAGCTGCGAAATATAGGCTTGAAGCAGAACATTGATTTTCGCACTAGGCTCTTCCAAACTCTCCTTGATGGGTATGGGAACACGATCTAAAAGCTTTGCCAGCTCCATCTTCTCATCTTGTCTAACTGTCACATATTTGAATTCTTCGCTGAGGGAGAACAACCTGCAAAGCTCGATATCACCCATTGTAGGCTTCAAATGCTCATTGTAAGTGGATATTGTGCCATGAGAGATGTAATAGTAGCTAGCAATACGACCCAGGTCAGTAACCTGAAAATATCCACTTCTCCGATCATACTTGACCAAGTTGTTTTTGTCCAATGTTGTTGCAGCAGAGTGAATCTGCAAAAATAAATACAGAAGTCAGAAATATTAAACAAAGGAATAAATACCTCGCAAATCTAAAACTGAATGGAGAACATGAGAAGTCAACTGTTTGCCTAAAGAAAGAAGCAAACGTGGTGAAGGAGGTAACATCTAAGATCCGATACAACAAGAATACGCAAAATGGATCTGTTGGTTATTTCAGTTTGATATCCTTTTCCTCAGACAATTTTTTTTTCCCTTTTACACAAAGTCAAAAAAAGAAAAAAAGAACTAAGAAAACAATCAGACAGAAAAAAAAAAGAAAAAAAATTATGATGAATAGCATAAATATAAAAGAAGCCCAAGTCAACGGCCAATTAGTCATGGAAGGAAAGGTTAATATAAGAACTTTTTTCTCTAAAAAGATGAAACATAGGACTGTTATAGGCTTATAGCGGCTGTTCAAGATTGCTTTAGAGGTATATGTTAGGGATTTGTAACCGCTCAACTAGAGAACAAATGAGGACAATTCCTACCAAATTGTGAGCAAGTAGGAAACCTCCAGAGGGCAGACAATCCATGCAATAGAGAGAAGAAGAGGAAAAAGGAGAGAGAGAAATTCACACAAAATATGTCTCAAATATTTTACGAACACAATAGAAATTAAAACTAACTACGAATGATATGCATCTTCATCTGCAGAACAGTTTGAGAAAACAATGAAGACAACGGAAAATATATCAGCTAAACAAATTACCATGACTTACACATGTTTCTCACTTTCTCTCATGTAATCCAACTAGAAAGAATAGGATGGCGATATGTAAGTGTGCTAAAACCTCGGACGATTTATAAATCTTAGGATGGAGCTTCCCATTGATTTGTTTTTGCTAAGGCGAGATCCTTTGCTTGCACTTTCTTTGTTTTCAATATACATAAACCTTCCCATAAAAACTTCCATTACAAATCTTTCAAGGAAAAACAGCCCTGCTATGGATGCAAGTCCAATTTTCGCTAATGCAAAGCAACTACAAAATATCTCAGAAATCCATGGACAACAAAAACTAGCAAGTGTACATCAGCAATGTATTACTTGCAATTTACTGACCAATTCAAAAGATTTGTAAACATCTATATAAATTTTTTTTTATGATTTTACTAATTAAGTAAAAACAAAGACAAGCGAAAAGGCAGAATGAAGAATAAGATGCTTACCAAATCAGCTCTCCTTTCATTCAAATATGCATCTCTAACCAGAGCATCAGGTGCCAATCCATATAAGGCAGGGTTCCTTATCATTCGAACAAGCAAATAAGTATAACCAAGCCAATTGCAAGCTTCTCTAGCATTTTGGACAGTTCCAAGAACAATCTCGGCATTTAACTGATCCGCCAACTTTGATACGAACTGGCTTTCTATGGGAAGCTGTTGATTCATTAAAGAAAGATAATACTGCAACTCACTATGCCCCGTTATGATTATTCCTTCCCCATAAGAATCAAACTGAGGCCTTCCTGCTCGCCCAAGCATTTGCATAACATCCAGAGGACTCAACTCGGTCCAAGCCCCCTTCTCAGGATTGTAAATTTGAGTACCTTTTATGATCACAGTGTGAGCAGGCAAATTGACCCCCCAAGCAAGGGTTGCTGTGGAAACTAGAACTTGAACGTGTCCATCAGCAAAAAGATCCTCAACAAGTTGGCGGTCAGCCCTGGCCATCCCTGCATGATGAATTGCAAAACCAAATGGCAACAGATCCTTAAGGTCATTGCTCTTTACCAGTTCGGTATGACTCTGTAGTATCTCACGACTGACACTGTCCTCTTTCAAAAATCTGCCAATAGTATCATTTGCAAGGGCTGTCTCTTTTATTGACCTCGCAGTTTTTGCTGTTTCTTTCCTGGAGTGGACAAAAATAAGAACCTGATGTTTTCCAGCCACATCAACTACCTTTTCATAACAAACATCATTCATCAGCTGGAATCTCTGCAGCGCCTTTTTTACTGTAATTCCAATATACTGCTGAGCAAGAGGACAAGGTCTGTAGCTGTTGTCAAAATGAAAAAGCCCTTTATCAAGGTCAACACGCAAAAATAAGGCGACGTCCTCGTAGTTGGGCAAAGTAGCAGACAAGCCAACCAATCTAATATGCTCTTTTGTGGTTTCAATTTGCCTAACAGTTCTTGCAACAATACTTTCTAGTACGGGCCCTCTGTTATCATGCAGAAGATGAATCTCATCAATGATGAGTAGTCTCACAAGCTGAGTGTAAGTGCGATCCCCAGATTTCCGGGTGATAATATCCCACTTTTCAGGAGTTGTGACAATTATTTGGGTTTCTTCAATCTGTTGGCGAGTAAGAGTCTGATCTCCACTAAGCTCCTTCACCTTGACACCATATTGTTGAAGACGATTCGATAGGTTACCAACTACTTCAGCAACAAGTGCTTTCATAGGTGCGACATACACAATCTTGTAATCATTATGGTTAAAAGATCCGTCCTCATTCATATGCAATCCAATCTGCTGGAGTATAGTCAGCATTGCGACATTGGTTTTCCCTGCTCCAGTGGGAGCACAGAGGAGAATGTTGTCAGCTGAAAAGAGGGCTTTGTCGTAGACCTTACTCTGAATCCTGTTCAGCTGGGTCATCCCAGTAAAAGCTGGTTGAGCCCACTCTGGCATTTCAGATATTTTCTTGAGCTTCTCATCAGGTGCAAGCGGTTTTGGCTTCAGAGCTGGCACGTGAACCTCTTCATACCCCTTCCTTAGGTTCCGAAATGAGCCTTGAGGAAGCTCACACTTTTTGTTTGCCATCAGAAGACCACCTTGGTGGAATGCGAGGTTTTCAAGATCAAGCAACTGGCGCTGTCCCGCCAACCAACCACTGTCGGCATCCCTATCTGCAAGTCCCCTGTTTCCTTCAGCACCCCCACTCTCATCCTTTAACCGCCGAGCCTCCTCCCTTATGCTTTTCTCTAAGTTTTTTTGCCTCTCTTTTGCAGTTGCTCTTGTGGCATGCAACTGTTCCAGGATAGCCGCCAACTCAGGCCCCGAATCCACCATTTCTTCCTCAATTTTCTTTCGCTTTTCCTGGTCTTCCGCCCTGGCCAGGCGGGTGCACCACACTATCTTCAGTCTATTCCTCAATAGATACTTGATTAGGCTGAACTTATCAAACTGGAGGTGCACCAACAGCTTGGTCTCAACTTCACGATCATCTCCTTCAGCCAGAATCTTCAGTACCTCTTCCGCTAGTTTCTGACTCTGTTGTGGATCAATCTGCTGCTCATATGCCTGAGATATCTTCCTCTGAAGCCAGTATGCATCTATATCCTGTACGTTGAGGGTCATTCCCTCGTTAGCTTCTTGTGCATCATCATCGTCAATCCCACCACCCATCTGCATACCTCCAGCTCCAGCTTCTTCCAAGACATCCTCATCTTCCTCTTCATCATCCTCCTGCACCATATCGAGATCGCTCTCCTCATCCTCCTCCTCGTTCTCTTCAAACTCAACAGCAACTCCCACATCATCATCGAGGCCATCGTCCCCATTAGCTGCAGCAGCGGAACTGCCTGCAGCCGCATCACTGGTGTCGTGGTAATCAGTGATGAGTTTCCCAATATTCACAAGATGGTCAAATACCTGGCTAGAAATGGGATTCAGGAGCTTCTCAATTTCCTTTTTCTTGTCGGGATTTTTTATCGTCTCATTCTTGAGAACAGCCAATATCTCGTCAGCAGCGCCGCTGACTATATTCAAAGGCTGGCCACCCAGTTGCTGCTGGATGGCACTGAGCATGGCTTCGTATGCAGCTCTCGTCTCTTTGGTCCTAGGCAGGTAAACACCTTCGTCCGTAGACGTCAAGACACTCTCCTCTTGGAGGCGCCTTCTCTTGCTCTGCCTGGTGGGGGCAGGCTCAGGAGCACCCTCTTCTCGCTCCTTCTTCTTCTTAGACTTCTTGAGTTTCTCATCTAACTCGGGTGGTCTGCCTCTGTATGCACGATCTCCAAAAGATTTGGGGTCAATCTTCCCGTACAAGGACTCTGGCTCTCCAGTCGGCTCGTGGGTATCACGGGGGCGATTGTCTGTTGTCAGGACAAGACTGGAGTTGGCTCGGTACTCATACTGCCTGTTCCTGGCGTGTGCCTCGGCACCACCACCCAAATTTGCCATAACTCAACTGCTTACAATGAGATGAATCAACACCACCAGGAAACCCTAGACAAATAACAAAGAGATAAAAAAAAAAAAAAGAAGCATCAATCAATCAGTACAATAATCAACGCCATACATATAAGTTCATCTAACAATACTAGCATTAGAAACAGTTGAGGGCATGTTATAGAGTCTCTACCAAGACGTGAAGACAGTTTTCACCAACACAAACAGCAGATACATGTATGTGTGTATGTGTGTGCATGGGAAAGGGAAATTAACAGACAAGTAATGAAAAGTTAACCTAATGTTATGTTATAGAGTCTCTACAAAGACGTGAGCATATTTTTTCACTAATACATCCAACAAAAAACAAATACTTGACTGGATTAATCAAGGCCAGTAAAAACAATACATATATAAGCAGAAAACAAGAGCTAGGGTTTTGCACAAGAGAGAGGGAGCTAACAACTGATGGATAGATAGATATACATACACATACGTACGTATAGTTTAAACAAGAATAATAGAGAAAAGTTGCGAGGGAGGCTTTACCAGAAATGGGGAGCGCGAGTGGGTCGTAGAATCAATCCTCCACCAGCTTCTCTCTCTCTCTCTCTCTCTCTCCCCACCTTCTCACAACCTAAATAAATCTTTAGGATTTGGGTGCGTTGAGAAGGGTGTTTTTATTTTATTTTTTTGTGGGTTTTGTTTGTTTATTTTTCAGAAAATCAAAATGGTGATATCTGATGAGAACAATCCCACTCAGATTAAACCCTTCAGCTCACAAGGTAGATTTTTCTGATCTGAATCTAAAATTGCAACAAGTGCATTAACACCAATTTTTTTTTTCTCTCATTTAAAATCTCAAATCGAAATTGGAACCAGAAATGTTCCATAGAGCTCCTTCTATTTGTAGAAATCTCCTGAAAAATGTGAATTCGATTTCTGAACGAGTATATCTACGATTCAAAATTTCTCGAATTAGATTAAAAATTTTTGCCAATAAAACTACAAAATTCTGGTGCACCATACAAATTACGTGACATATAATTATTTTGATGTTTTTACGTACTTACAATAAAGAAAGACTGTTTTGTGCTATTTCTAAAATATTAAATGCTGTATGAGAAATGATTTTATATGAAATCAAATTTAGAAATGATTTGAATTTTTATTTTTTATTTTTAAAATTTCTTGAGCACATCTGGACTCAGAATCAGCTTATGAAGTTACTTTTTGTGCTGCTGTTTCTGGATTTAAAGGTGAGGTAGCAATGGGGAGCAGAAAATTCGGGGTTGAGGTTAGTCATAACCGAAGAGCTTTAAGCACGATTAATCAGAAATTGGTTGGAACTCAGCCTTACACTCGTGTTGTCAACAAAAGGGGTTTATCAGGGTAATCATCACTTTGTTTTCAAATTATGAATGTGTTACTTTCACCTCTTGTTTTTGGAAACACTGATTTGACAACACATTTTTTCCCAGAGCACATGAAGGACGTGATAAGAATCTTCCACACCCAGGACATCGACCCGTCACTAGGTCAGAATTTACGACAATTCAATAGGATTTAGTATTAAATTTGAATTTGGCTAAGCATTTTCCATAATTACTAATTTGTGTTTCTGCTTTTGGAATTTTAGGAAATTCGCTTCGCAAATTGCAAGCACACGACCACCTTGCGATGAAGAAACTAAGAAACCTAATTCATCATCAGCTCCAACTTTTGCTATATTTGAAGATTGCCCCATAATTGATGTGGAGCAACAAGAAGCAGCACCTATGGATCACCCTGTGCCAATGTCATTGGAGCAAAATGAAAATGTGCAAAATCAGAAGGATCAAATGGTAATTTTTTGTTTGATCTACATTTTAATTTTATTTCTAATTTTCCCAGGGGGGTATATGAAAATTTGAAATTTGAAATTTTTAGGAGGTAGAGATGGAGGATATATTTGAGGAGGTGATAATGGATATTGATAGTTGCGACGCCAAGAATCCGTTCGCTGTTGTTGACTATGTGGATGATCTTTTTTCCTACTACAAGAAAATGGAGGTAATTTTAAGTTTTTTTTTTTTTACCTAATTCAGATTTGGAAAATCATATATAGCACAATAAATGAAAATGCCATTTGAAGTTTTTCCATGAACTTATGCTTAAATTTTGCTATTGGAGGTAAATTCTTTTTTTTCCATACCAAATTTAGATTTGGAAAGTAGTATGCAGTATCACCCGAGCATAATAATCTAAAATGCTATTTGAAGCTAATCCCGGGACTTATATTTTTTGGTTGCTAAGTAATTAATTGTGCACATGTTTTTGAAATTTTTGTAATTAGGATTAGTTCATTATAACATTGATATATCATTGTTGTAATTTTGTGATGACAAGAACATAAAAGCTCAATCGCCAGTGGAATGTGATGAAAAGGAATATTTGGAGCCTAGATCGAATCCAAGACTCAAGCCGAAAACTCAGATTTAAATCCAACACCATATTGTTTTGCATCATGACTAAATTGAATAATTTATGCAGGAATGTTCCTGTGTTTCACCAAATTACATGACACAACAATTCGACATTAATGAGAAGATGAGATCAATACTCATAGATTGGCTTATTGAGGTACATATTAATACCCATCTTCAATACGAGACTTCGAGTCATTATTAGTATTAAATGGCAGATGTAGACTTTTATTTCGACCATTAATGCTTTTGTCAAAAAATCACAGGTGCATCACAAGTTTGAACTGAGGGAGGAAACATTGTTTCTAACAGTGAATCTAGTAGACAGATTCTTAGCTCAGCAATCAGTCGTGAGAAAGAAGCTTCAGTTAGTTGGTTTGGTAGCTATGCTCTTGGCTTGCAAATATGAGGAGGTGTCTGTACCTGTTGTGGATGATTTAATTTTCATTTCAGACAAGGCTTACACCAAAAATGAATTGCTTGAGATGGTAAATGCATTTTTTACATGATAATCCTACCATTTTTGTCCTCATTAGCTAAATGGAGAATTAGGAATGAAGAGGGGGCTCCACATAAAAATTTTAATGGAGAGCCCCTTGCATAGATATTTGATGCTGTTGGATCAACTTTAAGTTAGATCTGACTAATATAGGATCCTCTGATCTGACTATTTAGGAACATAGTTGCCGAAATAAAAACGGAAGTGGGAATTGGGAAACGGAAATGTGAAACGAGTCTTTAAAAATATAGGAGAAATGGAAAACGTGGATATATAAATATTGATAATATATGTTGGTTGATATATATAAGATAGATCTGACTATATAGGATCCTCTTATCTAAGAATAGGACCCTTGATTGATCAATTATGTTCTCCAAGTTTGAATTTTTGGGTACTTTATGGACAGTCAGTAAATTTTCTAAAGAATCTTATTGACTTTCAAATCAACATAATACTTATAATATTCAGTTTGGACATCCGGAATGAAAATTCGAACTTGGAGTACGAATGTGTACACAGAATAGACCCTTGTGTTGTGCCAAATTTAATCGAATAATTTTAAACTAATTTTCGGGAGCTATTTTTACAGGAGAGGTTAATGCTCAATGTGCTTCATTTCAACATGTCTGTTCCAACTCCATATGTTTTCTTGAGGAGATACCTTAAAGCTGCTGAATCTGATAAAAAGGCAAGTAAACTAGTGCCTCAAATAATCTTGTCACTTGCCTTAATTACAAAATCAGCAAAACTATATTCTGAAATATAATTTTCGATCTCTTTCACAGCTTGAGCTTTTATCATTTTTCTTGATTGAGCTGTGCTTGGTTGAGTATGAGATGATTAAGTACCCTTCATCTTTCTTGGCTGCTGCTGCAATTTATACGGCTCAGTGCAGCTTATATGGGTTTAAGCAATGGACTAAGACCTGTGAGTGGTACACGGGCTTCACTGAAAATCAGCTGCTGTAAGTAATCCTAATCTTAAATCCCCTCATTTTGAAAAAAAATTGTTTTAAACTTAATTCTCTCATTTACAGAAGTTTCAAAAATATCAATGTGTTTTATTATGATTCGGAAATCATAGGTGTAGCAGCAGTAAAACAACAGTAGGTGAAGTTTGCTTGGAGAATTTATTCCACAGTGACTAATAGTTGTCCAGAACTTGTTAAAGTAGTATATTGTGTTATCATCAGTTTTGCAACTACTAAAAGTGAACAGCAAAAGTAACAAGCGAAAACACACTCGAGTTTCTAATGGAACATAACGGAAAGGCAAACCAAACGAACTCAAATTTCGTATGGTGATGAAGAGGAGAAAGGCACAAAATAATGGTCGGTTTGGTGTTTGGGAAAAATATGAAACGCACTCAAATTCTCTAAGGAAAACAAAGAGAACAAAGACGCACTAATCCTTGTGTTTTCTTCTCCTTTCCTATTTCCTTTTTGAATTCTTAGTTCCGAAACAAAACCAAACGCCACTCAAGTTCTAAAGGAGAAAAAGAGAAGAAAAACAAACATTGATCATTTTAATTAAAATTCTTTTGTTTTCTCCTCCTTATTCCATGATGAAAATTCTAGCTCCGAAACTCAGACTGGTTTCTTTGCTTTTGGGTCTCTCAGGGAATGCTCAAGGCTGATAGTGAATTTCCACATGAACGCATCGACCGGGAGATTAACCGGGGTGCACAGGAAATACTGTACATCCAAGTTCGGCTACGCTGCAAAGTGCGGGCCCGCTCTTTTCCTAATAGAAGAGGAAGAGAATATACAAGTAACACAACAATAACAAACATAGCATTGTACAGATGCTAACGAAGGATGGGATTTAACGCTAATTGTGTCGACCATTCAAATTATTATTTGGGGTCTCGTTTTACTGGTTTCGGGTGATGAAAATAAAAATTTAGTCAGCAACTTTGGTTGCCTCTGGGGGGAGAAATGACCATAGAGAATTTATGATGAAAGG
Source organism: Embelia ribes (assembly GCA_001753735.1). Taxonomy (NCBI): domain Eukaryota; kingdom Viridiplantae; phylum Streptophyta; class Magnoliopsida; order Ericales; family Primulaceae; genus Embelia; species Embelia ribes. The sequence goes on along the minus strand of MKEJ01102861.1, from coordinate 1,058 downwards.
TCATCCATAGTTGCTTTGTTCAATTTATGATGAACATACGATTCATTTGAATTTCTTTTCCATTTGATAATAATCGCAGATTAATTGATAAATTTCTTTCGTTCTTTCATTGTTGATCTAACCGTCGGACACACTCGTAGCATTCAATTTAGAGAACTAATTAGGATGTGGATTAATATTAGAGGGCAGTCACAATAATTTGTACAAAATACAACAATTGACACAGTTTCTCTCTATACAGTATGCAAAATTTTCATATATATCAAAATTCAAACATTAGCAAATAAAAGAGAGACTAATTGCTTTAAATTTTTTTAAACAGAGTACAGAGTTTCTGCCCTTAATTGGTTAGGTTTGAATTGTATTGTCAAAAACAAAATGGCAAGGCAAAACCAATTTTGACAATGTTGACAAAACCAATTTTTCCACTTGCAAAGTACTTTCCTAACAACTATTTAATTTCATTGTTCCAAATAAAAAAGAATTTGAAGGTATAATTTTTATGCAAAAATATAAATTTCCATATTCTCAAGAATATAAATACTCTTGTATAATTTAAAACTCTCTTGACACTTTGATAATTAAAATTCTCTCCACAAAGACATTGCAAAAAGAAAATGATTAAATTTAGATAAATATTTTAGCTTACCCTAACTTGTTATTTCGGGTTATACTTTTGTCTATGGATTGAATACTTCATTCATATCGATGGTATGAATAGGGTTTTGTGTTGATTTTAAAAGACAGAGGTGTAACAATTCCCTTAATTTTTTTTATATTAAGCATATATTAATTAAACTTGATTAATTTGTAAGAACATTCACATCATTTTTGCTAAATAAAATGTCTAAAATAGCTCGAAAAAACACATTTTTCTATTTTATTCATTCTCTATTTGTGTATGTCACGTATTGATTAGTTATTTTACCTAATGAATATAATTTTAATTATATTTTATATTTTTATTTATATAGATAATAATTATATTTAAAATCAATATTGATTGTCAAATATTATTTTTTTAAAATATTTTATACAAAATAGTTAAATATATATGT
>MKEJ01102858.1:0-17441 GCA_001753735.1 Embelia ribes | reverse complement strand
AAAAAAAAAAAAAGTGTCAAAGGCTTCCTTCAATAGGATGGGAGTCGTGTCTTCAATGATAAATCTCGAGAGACTTGCCATAACGAAATTAATGTTTGTATAGATTAGGGGAAAATATGGGGAAAAGCTACTGAGAAGGCTTGTAGTATGGGTTTCAAATTCAATTATCAAGTTACTTTTATCCCTTCATTCAAAAGTCAAGCATAAGAGTTAAATTTGTGTGGTCTTTCTTCCTAGATACTTTACAACGCATAAATTTGCAATAAATAGGACAAGTGACCAATATAGTCAGAGCGTCGCATTATTGTCGGCCATACTTGCGGAAATAAAACACAATAGCGAAAATCATCTTTGGGCGACAAAAATATGAAACGAATATTTAAGAATACAAAACAAAAACCAGACAACCGTCAGATATTATTATTAATTAAATATATTATATTATACATAAATTTATAATAGTATTAGCAATGTAACAATAAAACTAGTCATAACTTTTAAGCAAATTATTCTTAACAATATATAAATGATACTTTCATCACATGAAAATAATTATTTAATTTATGCTATAATAAATATTAAAAGTATAGAATTTTTATTTGGAAACAATTTTTTTCCCGCGCCAGCATCATTAATAGATGACGGTCACATTCGCATCATAGATGAAACGTAGCAGTCGTCAGTGTAAGGGTAATGTTTCAAAAGATAATCATCACATCCTAAAAAGCCAATTGACAATTATCAATAGTGGGATTTGAACGGACAACTTTTAAACCGTCCAAATGCTCCACTGTTCTGCACCTTTGTCTGCCAGTGTCCCTCTTCATGGTGAATGTATATGCACTACAAAAAATGTAGATGTCTATGTGGCTTAATATTCCACACTCAATTGATATTATAGATAGTTATATACAGATAATATTTTAACCGTTTGATCAAAATATTAAAAATTTAATGGATTAAAATGTATATATTATAATTCTTGGATAAAGAATATACAGATGTTATGGTTAGAATAGAATCTGTACATAGCTACAGACACATGGATATGCAGCCACGCAAAATCCTATGCTCTCACAGGGGATAGGAGTAACTTCTAGTGCAAATGAACATTATCTTGTTTAGGAGCAAAACAGAAAAAAGAAAATTATAATTATCCAGTATAAGCTTAGATTCTCTCCATATAAGCTTAGATTCTCTCCATATAATTGAATTTTGCTCTATGTATTTTATTATCTCCACACATGTACCTTCCTCAAACTGCATTGCCAAGATCTCAGCTCCCTTAGGTATTGAGGGACTGGGTTTGCCTAGCACTGGTGCCAGATAAACTATGTCCATCACATCATAGCCGTTAATTTTCAAATTAGCGGCTAAAATTAAACACATTTTTTTCAAGAATCTATACATTTAATCTTAAAAGCAACCGTGATACGATGGTTGTAGTCTGCCAGACTTACCCCGTTCCGGTATTGAGCTAGGTAAGCAATTTTGTTCCCAACCAGTTCAATCGTGTAGGATACAACATTTTGAAAATTTATTTAAAGCTGGTAAAGAAAGTATGAAAACAGGAAATTATTAATACATAAAACAAGGGTTATTCATACACATTTTGATTTCCGCCATATTATTATGCTTATAAAGTTCGCCGATCTCAGACTCTAAGATCGGTAAAGAATGAAGAGATAACAAAAAAGGAACGTAAAATCTCCACTTTATCAAATAGCAGCAGTGATTCTCAATCACCAAAAACGGACTTAATATATTGCACTTTCTGAGATGAAGTACGAACGAGGAAAAATAATCTAAGAAGTTGAATTCTCACTTCAATGGTCGCAAGAATGGCTGCGGATTTGAAAGAAGATGACACCATTACAGTCTCACGAAAAATCCAGTTTTGCATTCCAAATTCCCTTCCAATAAGCTGAAAACTCGTTTTCTACAGTACCCAAAAATCAATACTCCTCGTAACCATAGTTGTCGTCATAATTATATTCTTCCTCTACGTTTTCATAATACGGATCTTCATCATTTGCTTGCTCACCATCCACACCAGCATCGTACTCATCGTCTTGCTCTAGTTCATCTCTATAAGAAGTCTCTAAATTGTTTTCTCTGTTGGTGTGTAACTGGTCCTCATCAATTTCAGAATTTAAATCCTTTCGACTTTTCTTGGGATTAATTGAGACAACCTGGTACAGGAAAATAACTTAAATTCCTAATGTAAATAAAAGACATGAATTACAGATCAACCAATCCAATTGCTTTTTATTAATTGAGATGTAACTGGAGCTCATAGAAAAGATCAAATGCACAAGTTCGCATAGTGTTGACTTATGGGTGTCAATATTTGTCATTCCAACACAAAAAATTCACTCCAAATTTTACATACAAATTTTGAAAGTCATCTTCAGGAGTGCATGGCATTTTATAAATAACAAAAAAATATTAACCAACATAAAAAAATTAATAATTTTACGAAGACCAGGTAACTGTAGCCGTTGCCCTCACTCCAAATATCAAGTGGTGAGTATATTTTAAAATGACAACACTTACGCGTAGCCAATTCAATGCTAACAAACATGTGCATAGTAAGGCATGAAGAATGAAGAGCACACATATACAACGAAGACAATAGAAATAAAATAAAATAAAATCAGAGACAATAAACATACTGGTTCCTCAAAAAGTTTCTCCAGGACATCATAATTGATTTTTGAACTGAGTCTCTGCAACGTCAATTGGCCTTCGGATTAGAAAGTTGGAAACATACTCATTTTTCAGACCCAAAAAGAAACAATGAAGTTATAAGATTAATAGAAAAGCTAGTAACTAAAAAATTGAAGATTCTCCGTATATCATACCTTCTTCGTTAACATCTGCCGGGCAGCTTCTACAGCTGTTTTAGCTGGAGTAGCATTTTTTGCTTCTTCAGCACGCTTCTGTTGCCTTTCCTGCAAAAAGAAGATTCACAGAAAACATAAAATAACACGTAGCAGATGCAAGACAACTGAGATTCTAAAAACCAAGAGGACTATAGAAGGCAAATAGTAATAATTTTCATAGATCTATAGTAACATATGTGCAAAAACACATGGGAGCAGTACAAGATCAGCCAGTCCAACCGAGACTTACATCCTATAACTGGGGAAAGACACAGCAAGAAATCACAAATAACGAGTCAATTTTTGTTATACAAAGATAAAAAATCCAAAAATTCCATCAAGACATGAGTTAACCACGAAGCAATTATAGTTTGAAAATACCTTTCTTGATTTTGCCACTGCTGCTGCAGCAGCCGCAGCAAGCTCCTGAGCAGCCTTCAATTCCTCGGGACAATTGCTAAACCTTGCTTCATGAGCTTTCCTGGCAGCAGCTGCAGCTGCTTCCTTTGCTGCTTGTTCCTTCATACAGTCAAGACACCCAAATAATTCCATATAAGATTAACCTTTATTCAATATTGAGACAAGCTAAAAAGGCAAGCCAAAATGATTCTTATGAGGCCTGAATCATACACATGATCACTGTAGATGCTAATTTTTTTTATTTTTTATTGTAACTCATTCAGTAAAATCAAACTTCTGTTTATGCTTGGCTACAATTTACAGGCCACCAGGCCTCCAACAGCTTATTCATATTGGTGCAAACAAGTGCATATTGAACATAAAATAAGCAGTAGTTCCTTGCAGAATTTAAATTAGCTCACCTCAACATATTCTCGGTTCATTTCTTCCCAGATTATCTTCTTATAATGCTTCTCCTCCTCATTGTGAAGGTAGCTATCGACCTATGCAACAAGAAAGTATCAATTTTTTTAGTAAGCAAAACAATTTAATCTCGAAATATTAATTTGACAGCGTGAGAAATGCATTGTTGAGGTCAAAATAACCATAAAGTTCTTGCATGGCATACAAGGAACACAAACACCAATTCTAATCTGAACTGCAAAATAATAGCCAGCTGGAGAAGTTTTTGAACCCAGTGACATGTTCTCTATTCTAAGACAAAGACGAAAATTACAAATTTATCGCAAACTATCCTCCAAAATAAACATTGTGACTGTCCCATGACCAATGAGGACCCCTAATCAGCACTTTCAAGGTCCACGCATGTCTAAAATGGAATATCAATCTCTAATCAAAGAAAATATAAATGATATGATGGGATGGAAAACAAGCAAACCAATCATGTTGAACATATTTGCAAAGACTAAAAGAGTAATAGTACAACATGTACGCATGTCATATTTTTGTTTCCAATTCTCAATCGTGATGAACATGAAGAACAGCTCACATCATTTTTTGGCATATTTACTGCTTAGTGTGAACTGTGAAGGCTATCAAGAACAAAGGTAAAAGTTAGATTCACACCTCACCATCGTCGATATCAGAAAAGTTGTCCAATTCACCATCACCCTCATCGTTCAAGCCATCATCTCCATAAACTTTATCATAACCAACTTCATCAACAGGGTCTGTAGAAGACTCTAAAAATACAACACAAATGAGCATCAATGCCCTTAACTGCTACAGTGAAAATTCCAATATACAGACAAGAGGAGAGCTAACCATCTATACAAGGCCCTGTATACTGCGACTTTTCTGGTGCACTTGCTTCCTCTGTGTCCATGCCCTTGTCGAAAGAAATAAAATTTGTTAGGTGCATGTTAGGTTGCTTTTCTTTTGTTTGCTTCATTTTGTTTACTGTTTGGGTCATATCATAAACTTTGCTAGGTGTATGTTGGGTTGCGTTTCTTTTTGTTTGGTTCATTTGTGGACTACTCGTATTTATAAGAAGCAGTATATTTTTTAGTTCCAATAGTTAGATGGCTTCTATTACTCCCCAGCACAGATGCTCTCCATTTCTAAATATTTCTTTCTCCGGCACTCCCTATTATTAACATCTTCACCATCTCCCATGAGAAAAGGAATGGAAATTTACAACCGTCTGAAACTGTAGAACCAGCAGGCATATATAACACTCGCGGTGATATTAAAAATTTACCTGCTCATTGTTTTCTAGCTCATGACTTCCATCGGCACATTCTTTTGTGATTCTCTCTCTCTCCGCACGCTGGAAAGCTGGAGGTTCTGACCCTCCATCAAGCCCACCAGAAAGATCTATGAACTATGGAAAATACTATCAACATGAATCATATCGTACAAACCCAATCAAACCATACAAAGTTTTCCGCAGAGAAGCATGGAGTTACATCATAATAACAGCTTTCACAAAGTCCATGAGCAAAAGCGGCTTTTCCACTATCCTTGTGTTGACAAAGTAATTCACCTGCCCCATTAGTTTTAGATGCTATGTTTGCTTGTCTGGTTTTATTATTCTCCCCGTCAAGCTCCTTTGCCTTCTTCTCGAACTCTTCAATCTAAGCAGCAAAGAAATTCAAGTCAAAAAATTATTCTGCTGATAGGTCTGCTTCCTACTCAAATGATGGGCCACCGATGACTGAACATACCGTCAAGCTAGCTGAATCCGTATTTTCAAACTCAATCAACCGCTTCGTTAGTGTTGCTTCACATATATGAACAACTTTTACCTGACAAGTCCAGTAAAATGTTTATAAAAGGAGTACAAGAGACTAAACATCATATCATCCCAAAATTTGCATAAATGTGAGCAGATATAAAACTTAAGGAACAATCTGCTAAAACCTTAGCATAAAAGAAAAAACTAAATACATAAGCTCTTCCACTACAATTAAAATTAAGAACCAAATGAAAAGAAACAATGAATGAAAACAATTTCAAATTGTAGACTTCAGCTCACCTAAACCTAGATCCTAAAAAAATTGACGCATATGGAGAGCTATGTTTTGGCTATGAGATTCACAGTAATGACAACTCAGCCAAAGGTCCTTTCGATGAAAAAAAAAAACATAATTGAGACAAGTCTAGGAATGAGTACAAGCACTGAGCAATGCTTATGAGTTTATGATGCATAGAGTACAAGTAATAAAATATTACGATCAGATGAAAGACATATTATCTCCCAGCACTGATTCCTTTTGAGACATATACTTGATGCCTTGCATCTGAATCCAAAATCGATAACTTGGAAAGCATTTTCGGTTGATTGACTAGTAACGGGCAAATTTCTTGAATGAGCAAACGCTTGCTAAAACATTTTCACACTTGTAAAAGCTACCAATTTGCAAATTGAGAAAGAAGTCGTATTTGAGATGAAACCATAGAAACACCAAGACTGCTTTTGTAAGCTTAAAAGGTACTTATTCATATAGAAGCAATAGGACAATGAAAGAAGTCCAAGAGACAAAAGGAAACCATGCAACGGCTAATAAGAGAGCATAACATATAAAAATCACATACAATGTCTGACTTGGAAAACTTGAGACCATGAGATAGTGCAGATATGTACAACGCAGCACCACATAATCCACTTGGTTTTCTCCCAGTCTGAAAATGTCATACAGCGAGGATGGAACTTATCAACAACTCAAAAGTAATAATAGAGGTACATATACAGCCTGCATGCAAATCATAGACACTGAACAACTGAGTAAAAACATTTCACCTGCATCCAATCTCGCTTCATGCTGGCAATAATCCGAAGAGCTGTTTTAGAAACTACCATGTAACCCTCTCCCACCAAACCTGCAACACATATACGCCTGATCATTCTCTATGGAAACAAATAAGTTGCAGAGTGATATAATACAACCCACACGACTTATAATGAGGAATTTGTCGAAAAATTCACTGCAAGTATAAAATAAATAAATCAACTTTATGAAGAGATATGTCTTAAAAATATTTCAGACAATTTTTCAGAACAGCTCGATATTATAAAAAAATTCCGACCTTGAACATCATTACTAGTATAAATACTCACGGTTAGCAAACCTATGGATGAAAAGGCTGGGGTCAACAGGTTTCTGAACGATGGGATGTTCGTGAAGACATAGCAACTTGCAAAGCTGCAAAAATGTGCCACCCAACACATATCTGCAGCACAATTTAGATGAAAACAAAATGGAGTACTTAATTTTTGTCTTACCATCACTTTTATGCTAAGTTTTGTACAGGGACTGCTCACACAAAAAATTCATAAAGAAGAAAACTATCTCTGCATCGCAAATGAAGAACAATTTTCAGTCCAGTCATTTTATCCTTGAAAATCATTGTACCACACTTGGCATTAAATAATAGAAGTGAGACAAACAAAAAGAGGGACATAGAGAGGATAGGAGTGGTGAAACCTATCAGAGATTACAGCCAAAGTTACTCACACATTTACTCTCAAGTACTCCGAGAAATCAATAAGTAGAAAGGGTTTTTTATTTTCCCTGCATAAGATCATCAAGTCGTAAGTATTTGCAGGCCCTGATCAGACCATAAAGACACTAACAAAACAGAAATGATTTCTACTCAAAAGCATAACTCAATGATATACAACAATTTAATCCACACAAAACAAAATTTTCAATTCAACAAACTCTAGGCATTATCGACAGGACCAAACAGGTACCTGGCATAAATATGATAGTTTACTGTGAATGTATCTCTTTATATCAAGGTGATGACAAGATTTTTCAGGAGAAAGAAAGAAAGAAAGTATTAATGAGTATGAGGGAAAGGTGCATGTAGCCCAGACCAAACAAGCACGGAAGGACTCAATTCTAGAGAATTTATGCGACAATTAGCCATTCATCAGGTGATAAGGTGATATTCTTCGCAAGATCATTTGTAAGTCATTGATGCATAACATATATATCATTTGTAGACTGTAGAAACATGTATATCTATAGTGAATCGGGGCAATGGGGGCGTCAGGGGCGTGCAAGTAGGTGAAGGTACACAAGTGAAGGACATCTTCATACAACAAAGGCTTAAGCACCAATAAGTATTTTCACTTGGAAGCTGAAGGGTCTGAAGGGCTTAGCAAATAACAACAAAAGTAACAAAATCAGCTAAGCTGCTAAGTGTGCCTCACAAGTGAGTTACTATGCACGAAAATCAAAATAGTATACTCTTATCCATCAATTATATCGATAGAAAAACCATTTTAACAATTCTAGCCCGTGAACAAACAGAAAAACTATTAGGCATTCAGAAATATAAATTCACCAACTTTCATCTTTACATCCCCATTTCCCCATGATGGTGTTTACTCTTTCTGGACTATTCACTTAGCGGGGCTGGGGATCCCTTACCGACAAGCAATATAAAGACATGAAGCTTGAACCAGCTCTCTCCTGCGGCCTCTTGTGAAATTTCGATCAAGTGCAATCTTCAAAAAGGTTAGCAAATTTCAGCGATCTTACATCTGACAAAAATTTATTAATGTGTCCAACAATCAATTTAAGGTGGAAAGCAACATACTGTGTAAAAGCCTACAGCAGGACGAACGACAGATTCGCCATCATCCATTTCCAAGCCATAGGCCATGTTGTTCATATCTTCATAAGCTGTAAAACCAAATAATGTTGCATTTTAATTCACTCCTATTAAGAGGAAGGTCAAATATAACAGTATCCATTATTCAACTTCTATTTCCCGTGCCAAGGTTTGAGGATAACATCTTTTTATGTATCTACAGCTACATAGGTTGATTTATGCCAACAGACTCTAAGATTAACTCCACCAGAAGTTTTTTGTGGGTAATTAACTCTACCAGAAGTTCTCTTTACAGAAGACAATGAAAGATTCATGGTTTTCAAGTGTGCGCAACATACCATTCCTCAGTATCCTTTCACGTGAAAATGAATAATCACTTTGAATAGTCTTAACAAAATTTCCTGCCAGCTGGCTCTGCAATTACATAAAAATAGGACAAAAATAGGAGACAAATAATAAGTGAATTTGAAGACTAACATCAAAGAACTATAAAAACACTAGAAATTTAAGTATCATGCAGAGGAGTGTAGTCTAGACTCTATAGGAAACACCTAAACAGAAAACAACCACCAACACAATCACATCCTTGAAAACATCAAGTTCCAAAAACAAGTTAAAGACTTTTCCTGCTTGTTTTCCACTCCGTCTTTGACAAAGAAAACAACTCAAGATAATGCTCATACTATGATATCCGGTTTACAGCATAAACCCAAGGAACTAATTTCTGCTTTATGTTTTGCAAAGCAACCATCAAGAAACAAACCAACTAGAGAACTGACTGTGTGACAAAATATAAAATCCAGGGAGCATAGTTAATAACACCAGTACATTTTGAAAGGTTGAGGTACAAACATTAAATGAGGAAGTCCAGTTGTAGTATAGCGGCAGTGGTATTAGTAAGGACTGGCTTCTCATGCACATATAGCACATACAATAAGATCAACAAAGTTACGACCATTAATTCACAAATCTTTTTTCTGACATGAGCTTGCAGAATGGACAGATATATGACACAATTTCAAAAGCAGCAAACCTGGCCAGCCGCATTTTTAACAAAGCTTGGTTCCTCAGCAAAATTGTCCTGATCAAGAACTTTTCCACATATACTACAACATCTGAGAGAAAAGCAAGTAATGGTGGGTTAGTTCCACACAATGCCTATACCATAAAATCAACACTAAAAGACACCTCAAAGAAATATTTTAAATTTCAAAGGATGAAAGGATATACAAAAAAATCATAAAATTTTTGTCCTAACAGACTCAAATAAGAAGGTAAAAGAGAGTTTGAAGCTACATTTGCAGCAAGGATTTATCACAAGAAATGGCAATGGACTAGCAGAACATCCATAAAGTATTCCCCATGAAAGATAATTTTCCTTCTTGATGATTATTTGGGCAAAACCTTGAGCTTAAAATAGTGTAAAAGCGTTTCACATGAAAGTACTCACAAGAAACCTTCATCGCGTGTTGGTCGATCACAATTTTTGGCACAACTGCTGCACCACACCATTTTGGAACAGCATCAATTAAGAGCACCTGCCAAAGTGTAACCTATTAAGAGTACACAATAGAGAGCAAAGTGAGTGATAGGTGTCGTCTCACAAGACACACACTATTAGAAGCAGAAATGAGAGAAGTTTAAATAACTTGACACCTACCCTTGGATTTATTACACACGAGAACCATATATAAAAAGGAAAAAAGGAAGGAGATGAAAATGGAAAGACCAAATTGCTTCATCCAGAGAATGACTGTTCAGGCAAATGAGGCTGATTAAAAGAAATTTGAGTTTCAGTGAATAACTTTGGCGGGTAATCAGAAGATGACATCTCAAATGCTGCATGCTTATTACATACAGATGAAAATTTTATACAACCAGTTTAATGCCAGCACGACTTAAGTAAATAAAATGATGCTCCATATTTAAAGCCAAACATATTTCATAATCTTAGTATTTGTATTTTTTGCTGTTGGGGACAGAGTTGGTGCGTGATGGTGTAGAAAAAAATGAGGATTTGGGACTCAGCTGCTTTAGGCAATCTGTTTTTTACCAATAAAAGGTATCAATTGAGCATTGACACTCAGTCTCCCTATCAGGGCACACAACGACACAAAAGTTATCCAATGAATCAATCATACCGTTCTATAGGAACACCATTAACAAAAATCTGACCATTTTTATTTCCATACATGAAAACAAAAGCTAAATTTCTACATATATGATCATATTCACTCATTAAGCTACAAAACAGTGCCTTTTATACTTTGCATCTATTCCTTTACGAAATTATTACATCAAATGAAGCATCTACGCTTGAATCGCACGCTCGTAAATCAAATTGGGTAGCTCTACTATATAAGATACAATCAACAATTGTAATTACGCAGTCAAAATCCGACCCTGTGTTACCTTTTTTTTTTTTTTTGATAAAATAGTGAAAAATATGTATGCATCATAGAATTAACTAAACCATTAGGTAAATTTACTGCTCTTTTTACTCAAATATCAGTTCATCTCTCTTCGCATACTTCCTTTTTATCCTTTTCTTTTCACTCTATTTTATGCAATTTGATGTACGCATAAATAGTGTAAACTAAAATAATGTAAATTTTTGCATATTAAAAGTAACTAAATTGGCTATCTAAATGATGTTAATACTCTTAAACCAACAAAATTGATCTGAAATCGAAGACCCACCCAGCATCATGTTGTATAGGGAGAGAGGAGAGGAGAGGAGAGGAGAGGAGAGGAGAGATACCTGGGAAACTGGCTGTGGCACTTTAATTTTAGGGTTTTGTTTTTTCCGTGGGCGTGTATCAATGAGAATACAGAATAGCCCAGTGGGAAAAGCTGACTTTCTTGATTAAGAGGTCTCGTGATCGAAACTCTATGCGGAAGACCCAAAACTGCTAGGTACGATATCATAAAAAACCAAATAATAGTTGCGAAGTCACGATTAAAAAATGTTTAATAATTATTATATATTTTAAGATATTTATATTAAAAAAAAAAATAGTTCTGTATACTATATATATATGTAGTTGCATGGCTAACTACTGTAGAAAACAGTGAATGAGATTTTATTTTTGCGAGTTTTTTAGTACGAATAAAATTTTGGGAAGTGGATTTTCGATACAACTACGAGAGACGAAAGTTTTCTTAATGGAAGTTATTTTTGAGGAAAACTAGTTTCTTATTTCCAATCGAATTTCTTGGTAAATATGGTTAAAAGTGGGGCTACAGTATCAATTCAGAATATTTGAGAAAAATCAGCAATCCATACCTTTTTAATCTAGATTATTAGTATATTGGATTTTTTTTTTTTTTATAAATACTTATCACTCTTTACTTTTAATTTTAAAATTCAAAACTTAAATTTGATTTTATATTAAATTTATTATCATACATTAATTTTAAACATTAAATTTTTTAGATTCAATTCTATATTAATTGTATATTTTAACTATAAAAATCTTCCGATTACATACTGTTTACACCTAAAATTTTCCAAGTTAATTTTATTCATATAAAATTAACTAAAAGAATAAAGGTTTAATTATGTAAAAACCTAAATAAAGGTTTTTAGTAAAAGTTTATACCTAAAGAGGTAAATTTGATAATATTAATTTAAGTATTTTAAAGCAAGTTTCAATGGCTATATAATGTTATAGGTGGTTATTTAACATTTAAAACGTTATTATAAACAATTTTATAACATTTGAAAATGTTGTATAAATATTGTAAAGTGTGAATAGACACATTCGTGTAACAGTAGCAGTAGTGGTGGACCTACACAAGACAAGTGGCGCAACAAAGGCCAGGTGAGACTATTGGCGGCAAAACATTTTTTTTCCGATATTTAACAACAGGCATTGGATCAAACCCATCAATGAATCAAAGTTGAAAATAGATAACAACAATTAAAAAGAGCTATATGTCAAAATTTCATATAAAATGGCAGAGACAGATTGAAGAAAGAGGTCAAAAACCAAATACGCATTTATTTCCTTATTTAGTTTATTTCCCAACATTGATTGCTTGAAATAGATCTGTAACCATTCAGCATAAAGTTTGCAACAAATAATATAATTTATTTTAAAATTTACTGTGCTATACTTGATAAAAGAAATCGTGAAACAAGACGTGAGAATCATAGATTCAGAGTCGTCAAAAAAAATCATAAAAAAGGGATAATAATCTTTCGGATTTCAAATATTTGATACGAAGAATAGATATATGGATCAAGATGTTAATTTTTGGGGAAGAGATATTTTGTTTATTAAAAAAAATAAATGTTAATTTATATATAAAAGTTGAAAATAATTCAATTTGGCTAACAGCTTCAAAATGACTCATTTTATTAAACAATAATAATTTCTAAGCGGACGATATGGGCCTTGGTAGGGGGGCCTTTTGGTCCAATTAAAATGATACCTGTCACCTTATCCCTGGACCCTGCCTGCTTCTCTCTCTATCTCTCCTACCCTAAAATAATTGACTAAAACGCTCTGCTTTCTACCAACTTTCTGTTTTCCTTTTTTAACTTCTTCTCTAAATCTCTCCCCAAAACTCTCTCTCTCTCTCTCTCTCTGAAATCACAGCTCTCTGTCTGTTTGTATGTATGAATAATTGTGGCGGTGCACTCATCTCCGATAAAATCTCGCCGCCGCCCCGCCGCATCGCCGACTTCCTGTGGTCCCCCTCCTCCGCCGTACTCGAGAAGAAGAACCCTGCCAACTGCTACTCCAAGCCTCTCAGGTCTCCAGTCATCGACGATTTCGAGGCAGATTTTCGGGATTTCAAAGATGACGTGGACGATCATGTCAATTCCTTCCCTTCCTCTGGCTCTGCTCCTCGTCTTTCTCACGGTGATAACCTATTTGGATCTCGTCTTTCAATGTATATATTTATTTACGTATGTATGTATGTATCTACATTTCAGCTCATTTTCGTTTATTTGTTTGCTATTTTTGGTGTTCGGTTGTGATTAATTTGATTGTAGTTGTAATTTGGGTTTGATTTGCTGTTAATTTGGATCTACCTTTAAATTTTCTTTGTAATCTTTTTATTGGGCATGGGATGGGATTGGTTTGAGTAATCTGGCGGCGGTGCAGGAAATACATTAAAAAAATAATAATAATTAGGCTGAAAATTTAATACTAATATTACAAATAAAAAGTTTAAAATAAAAGTTTCAACACTAAGAGATTAGTTTGCCCCTAAGCAAACTAGTAGCACTGTTCATGATTTCAAAGATGACGTGGATGATCACATTCAGCCCTTTGCCTCTCACGGTGAGAACCAAGTGGGATCTCGTCTTTGTATTTATAATATTCCCCTTCTCAGCATAATTAGTTAATTTTGTTTGATATAATAAGTTTGATACTAGTTGTAGTTTGTTTGCGATTAACTATTAATTTGGATGTACATTTAAATCTTCTTTTGATCTGTTTTAATTGACTACTGGAAGCAAAGTTGGACCATCGTTACTTCCAAAATTCCTCTGAAATTTCTATATAAATTTGAAAAGTTTGGATTTCGCCCATTAGACGCCCCCCTTGAATTTTTTTTTTTGTAACCCCTTGTACATCTCAATTGGACTCAGTCTCCTACCTGGGAATCCTGAGCTTGCCATTGTGGGACGGGATTGGTTTGAGTTTTTTGATGATTGCCTATTCTGTTAAGTGAAGGAAAATTCTTTATTGAGAGCCTTAATTTTTTGAATGAGAATTTTTTTCTTCTATTCTTTTAATTTTAATTTTTGTGTTCCAAAGAACAAATCTTAGGTTAAACCTCATTGCAAAAAAGATTTAACATGAGCCTCTGGTGTTATTGATAATAATTGGTAATAGTCAACTAAAAAGAACACCTAAAATTTTGGGTCTTTGAAACAAATTTGTTTTAGGACTAAATTCATTTCTATGGTATTTAACATGAAGCTAAAAATTTAGATGTATGCTTGTAATAATCTAAAAATTCACTTGTTATAAAAAAAAGCTGACTTGAAAACATGAGTTTTTAGACAATTTATTTTAGGTATATCTAAATCTGAATGACATTTAGCATAAAATGCAAAATATTGGTGTTATTGCTAATAATAACCCAAGAAAAATACGTTAACATTCATCTTTCCAAACAAAGTTGTTACAACTTGTATAATAAATCTCATTCCAAAGGAGATTTAACTTTAAACTCAAAATTATGTTGTACTATTGCCATTACCAACTCCTAAACATATTTCAAATTAGTCAAAGAGTTTCTTCAATTGTTTTCTTGTGGTTTCTTTATCCTATAGATTTTGTGCAAAAAAATCATGCGTCTGTGTATTATTATTGCCACAGACAGAATTTTGATATTCATATGGAAATTGAAGCATGGTTCTTCTTTAAGCGAAAAAACCTTCCGCTTTCCTTGAGTTTCTAATTACTATGGCTGTCACATCGTTTTTGTAAAATCCTGTATGTACTATACATTTTCTTCCGTATAGTGGGTTAGAGGATAAGAATTAGGAGGTAAAGCAAGCCTTTTCATTGTCTTCTTCCACTGTATCATGTATTTGTTCATGCTGTTGTGAATTATTTTGACTGTTCTCTGTGTTTGTTTTTCTGCCGAGTTTCTTATTTAACCATTTCTCTGTTTGTATTTGTAGGGAAAGAATCTGGACTTGCCCCAAGTGGGGAAAACATTGGACAAGCAGATAAAACTTCTAAGAGAAAGCGGAAGAATCAGTACAGAGGGATCCGCCAGCGTCCATGGGGTAAGTGGGCAGCTGAGATCCGTGACCCAAGAAAAGGTGCCCGCGTGTGGCTTGGAACCTTCAATACTGCTGAGGAAGCTGCACGGGCCTATGACTCTGAGGCTCGAAGAATCCGTGGTGAGAAAGCTAAAGTGAATTTCCCTGATGAAGTGCCACCTAGTGGTCCGAAACGAAACACCAAGCCGAAGAATCAGAACAAACTTGTTTCAGAAACCTCAGATTATGTCCAGCCTGGCTTCGACGAGAACTTCAGCTTCATGAACAATTTAGAAAATGAGTATTATGATGACATGAGTTTTCTGGAAGAGAAACCACCGATTCAGCAGGCTCAGGTTGGGCAGAAACCTGTTACCCAATCTGATATTGCCTCTTATTTCAGTTCTGATCAGGGAAGTAACTCGTTTGATTGTTCTGATTTCGGGTGGGGAGACTATAATGCGAAGACACCAGAGATATCGTCTCTTCTTTCAGCCACCATCGAAGTCGATGAATCACAATTTGTGGATGATTTTTACCCTGCTAAGAAAGTGAAGCCTAATACTGTGGAGGTGGCACCACCTGTTGGAGACAACAGTGGTGTGCAGAATTTGTCTGATGAGCTGTCTGCTTTCGAGTCCCAGATGAAGTCTTTTGAGATCCCATGTCTGGAGGGGAGCTGGGATACACTTCTTAATGGAGATGCAACTCAGGATGGAGCTAATCCGATGAGCCTCTGGGCCTTAGATGATCTGTCTTCGATTGTTGGGGGAACCTTCTGAGCAGCCTTTTGCCTTTCTGGTTTCTGCGGTTAAGGCTTCATGTCAGTAATTTCCTTCGCTCTGGGTAGGATAAGTAGAACACTCGTTAATTTTTTTTTTGCCTATCTAATTATCGATTTTGATTAACTTTACCCTCCAAACTACCTAGTCAAACTCTTCATTAAATCTGCTCCATTTTGCATCTTTGGAAAATAAAAAAGTTGCACCTCTTGTAGAGGAGAAGAATTTTCCACAATTCGTTTTAGGTGTCACAATGCAAAACTTTTTTCAATTAGATATGCAACTTGTGAGCAAAATGTGGCAAAAATTCGGTGGTAATTTGCCAAATTTTTGTTTCTGATCCATATGTTGACTATCTCATTGTTTGATTTTAGTGTCATTGCTAACTTGTATTTTTTGTTCGGTATATGTTTGAACTATATAACTGTTTCTTGTTTTACAGGTGCGTCAGAATGTTTTTGACTGAGGCAGTGAGAAATGCTCAACTTTTCTTGGTGTAGGTATTATTTATGGGTTTTGGCTATATATGGAAGTACATTAGTAACTTCGATTAAGTTTATATGAAGACTTTATATTATAATTTCGGAATCTGGTTTCTGTATGAACTGTGGGATGATGATCGTAATTAAGTTTTTTGAATTATGATACCGTCTTTATTTATACCAATTTCGCTTTCTTCCTTGCAGCGTGGCATTTGTTCTTAGTTTGTAGGTTGCATGTATGTCCGCTACTTGATCATGATACAGTTTGAGTGGTTTACGATTTTCAAACTTTGAAATGTTTCTTTTTCGGTGTCCATTGTACAAGTTAGGGTTTAGCAAAAACTTTGTGCTTTTAGTCTACGCACGGTAAATCAATTTTCAAGAAGGGAATTTTTTTTTTATCATTTTAGGGAAATTAAAAGTGCATTAGCCTAGGTATATCTGGAAAACAACTCAATACAAAGAATCATCTTTCAGTAAACTCTACAAGAATATTTTTTTTTACAAGATTATCATGTTTTAAGGACAAATTATTATCAATTAAGAAAAATTTACTATGCTCATTTTAGATAAAAACTACTTATATTAATTTGTCATTAATTTATAATAATTTATCATAAAATCACAGTAATTTTTGTATATTGCAATGAAAAAAATTTATTGTATTGGGAGGACTTCCTAAGTGGAATAGAAGTTTTTTGAGCCTTCTTCTCTTCAACCTGAATGTGCTAACTGCTCAGCAACATCAAAATTAGTTGAAAATCCAAAAAAAAAAAAAGAAAAATTTGTATATTGCAATGAAAAAAATTTATTGGGTAAAGCTAATCAGAGAAGGTGAGGAAATTTCCGCATTAGATCTACCATTGGAAAGGCAGAAGGGAAAAGGCTAATTAAACTGGGAGAAATTGGAAACAAGAGAGAAAGAGGGGATATCTTTTTTTTTTTTTTTTTTCTCTCCAAAAGATACTACCGTTCTTCAAAAATTATTGATCCAAAACTGACCGGCCAGACAAGTATATTACATTAGAACCTTTCTTGCAGTGACTAACACGGTGGTTGTGAGAATTTAATT